>JAYKAV010003349.1:93907-111265 GCA_035582835.1 Phoebastria nigripes
TGGCTCTCTTTTTGTCGTTAATGTATTTGTAAAAACATTTTTTGTTGTCTCTAATGACAGCAGCCAGATTGCATTCTAGCTGGGCTTTTGCCTTTCTGATTTCCKCTCTRCATGACCTGACGAGATCCCTGTACTCTTCTTGAGTTGCCTGCCCCTTCTTCCACAAGTGGTAAACACTCCTTTTTTTCCTGAGTCGCAGCAAGAGCTCCTGGTTCAGCCAGGCCAGTCGTCTTCCCCGCCCGTTCTTCCTACAGCACATGGGGACAGCCTGCTCCTGCGCCTTCAAGACTTCCTTCTTGAAGAACGTCCAGCCTTCCTGGACCCCTTTGCCCTTCAGGACYGCCTCCCAAGGGACTCTCTCGACCAGTGTCCTGAACAGGCCAAAGTCCGCCCTGCGGAAGTCCATGGTAGCGGTTTTACTGGCCCCCCTCCTTACTTCACCAAGAATTGAAAATTCTATCATTTCATGGTTGCTAAGCCCAAGGCAGCCTCCGACCACCACATCTCCCATCAGTCCTTCTCTGTTTGTAAACAGCAGGTCGAGCGAGGCACCTCCCCTCGTAGGCTCACTCACCAGCTGCGTCAGGAAGTTGTCTTCCACACTCTCCAGGAACCTCCTAGACTGTTTCCTCTCTGCCGTGTTGTATTTCCAGCAGACRTCTGGGARGTTGAAGTCCCCCACGAGAACAAGGGCTAGCGATCGCGAGACTTCTGCCAGCTGCTTGTAGAATGCTTCATCGGCCTCTTCATCTTCAGGATATCTGCCTTGTTGGCCTTCCCCCTCATCCTTACCCATAAGCACTCGACCTTGTCATCACCACAGTTGTTAAGCTCTAGACAGTCGAAACACTCCCTGACATACAGAGCCACCCCACCRCCTCTCCTTCCTYGCCTGTCCCTTCTGAAGAGCTTATAGCCATCCATTGCAGCACTCCAGTCGTGAGAGTCATCCCACCATGTTTCTGTGATGGCGACTACTGCAATACATGTAATATGGCCTTTGTTATCAGGCATAGGATAGGATAGGGTAGGATAGAGTAGAACAGAACAGAACAGAGTAGAACAGAATAGAGTAGAATAGAGTCAAATAGAATAGGATAGATTAGGGTAGAATAGAACAGAACAGAACAGTTCAGTAGGAAGGGACCTACAACAATCATCTAGTCCATTGCCTGACCACTTCAGGGCTGACCAAAAGTTAAAGCATATTATTAAGGGCATTGTTCAAATGCCTCTTAAACACTGATAGGCATGGGACATTGACCACCTCTCTAGGAAGCCTGTTCCAGTGTTTGACCACCCCCTTGGTAAAGAAATGTTTCCTAATATCTAGTCTGATCCTACCTTTAAAGTCAAATACGAAAAGGGAGGGGCTCTGTAATAATTAGTGTCAGGAAGACTATATTTGTTTAACATTTTATCAGGTTACACAGGTTGTTTTATAGTGAAACAATCTTAGTGATTATGATTTTGAAAATTAGAACCGTAAAATTAATTTGCATTTTATATGTTTTCTTTCCTCATTAAATATGGATTTTAAGTACAAATTAAACGATATGATTACTTCAATATGTGAAACAAAGGGTTGTCTCCTCATATAAATGGTCTCTTTACAAAAATAGTTTGTGTTCTATGAAACAAAGTGGAAAAGAGCAAACCAAAAGATGTTTAGATGTTCTAATGTTTCACTCACATGCTATCAATTGCAAATATTTTTTCACTTATCTATTTCCCTGTCACAAAATGTTTTTCCTTTGTAGTACAAAGAATTTTATTAATACTTCAGTTACCCAAAATCACAAAAACTTTACAAAACCAAATTAAGAGCAAAATTATGAAGTCAGATGTACCAGAACATACTTAAAAATCCAAACAAGTAAAGAAGTCAGTCAAAACCATCTGAAAAACTCCAAGCCATGCAATCATATAGCACCCAAGTTTTGTGCTACTGTTTGTGACATTATGCAAAATTTCAGTGATTAAATTTTTCTCTGCTCCTCCCCAGTTGCTGAAAAAATGTAGACAATTTAAACAATCATGTTGGCCTGTGACAAAACTAGAAGGAAAATCTATCTGCTTGAGATTCATTCTGTGGGATCTTCAAATTTTGCTTTAGGAATTTAGTGAGATGATGAAAGGAAATTTTTTATAGCATTGGGCTTCCCACCTTCTTCTAATTATGCAACATCTCACAGTTCTTTTCCAAATGAAATCCGACATGAAGAGCAACAAGAACAATGACCCAGTTTCCTGCTCTGCTCAGGATGCACCATAATCACACCTTTTGATGAAAAGTACATGTCATCTACATCCTGGAAGAGAGTGACACTCAGGATGAGTTGAAACAGAAACATGGTTAAATGCATGACAGTCACTTAAGGCATAGATGATCAGAGGCCTGTTAAAACATGTGTAACTGTAGATGAAAAGCTGTAAAGCAGGCATGAATCAAACCCATTGTGGACATGTAATTGGATTTCAGGTGTGAATGTTCAAGCCTTGAAAAGCACATCCCTGCTCATTCCCAGTGAGATCTATGTTCCCCTGGCCAGACTGCCTTAGTGCTCACTTGAGATATGTACACTGAAAGAGTGTATTATTAAATGCAGCAAATTGCCAGATACACATAGCAGAAAGCAGTTGTGGCCTTCAGAATACAATGAATTAGTATTATCAAACACAAGAGCTTTACCTATCCGTACGTATATGAAAACATATAGTCCATGTACACAAACATATAGTCAAATAATGCATACAGACAGACAAACATGTATAAAGCTTCACGAGGTTTTGGGGGTTGTTTGTTTTTTTACAATGCAGTGATCATTCCAAAATATTTTACTGCTGAACATGGACTCCTGGAAGAGTAATTTCTGAGAAATAAATATTTGCTGTCATCCTTTAGCTGAGAAGTACAAAACCTTACAACCATTTAATATGTGCTGTGAGAGAAGCGAATAACATGAAACCACTCATTTATTTATACTGTGGATGTTTTCTTATACATATAATAAGTTTAAATACATCTACATATTAATAAGTCTCACTACGCCCAATCACCACTAGAATGCCAAGTCAGTCACCTAGAATAACTCTCTGTTATAGCTGACTTCACTGTTCCACCTCTGATCCCCTACTACCTTGTAACCATGTAGCCCTGTAATGCAGTATTGCCATTCCTTTTTACTGAATTTGCAAGGCCTTAGGACTGGTGGTTGCCAGGTTTGCCCTGTCTGAACTTTTCTTGGTGTGGCTGCAGCTTTGTTTTACTTTGTTTCTATGACAGCAATTTCTCTTATTGACCAGGTCTATATGGCTAGTTTACTTTTGTTTATCTTTGCATAGTACAACCATAGTTTTATACAGATAGCTGTAACAAGTAGTTGTTTTATTAGAATGAGATATTTATGACTTTTACAAAATTATGTAGGATAAGGGAACGTGGGTTTGGTATAACTGCAGAGGCCTTGAGAAATGGAGAGACAGGATGCGGTCCACGGGGGGAGACAGCATGATATGATAAGAGATGAGGTACAGGCTTGGCACTGGGGACTCCACAGCTATAAACCACTCACCATAGGTCAAGAAATGTAGATGTGGAGCTGGACAAAATTAGCTTTAGGGGTAACAAAGAGAGCAAAAAAACAGTATCTAATATACATAAAGCATACCATACATAGTAAATTTGAATGCAATATGTGATTTGTAGCTGCAGATCAATAAAGAAAGATAAAGGGGTAAAAGTGTGTTAGCAAACATATAAAAATGACCCAAAGTGGGTCTTAGGGGAACAAGAAGAAAGCAGCAACATCATCATCATATTCATGCCAAAGAAAGACTGCAGAGGCTGATGACTTATGGTGTTAACCTCTCCAGCAGTTGAAAACTACTGATTTTAAGATCTAGAGGAGCAATGGAATGGTGAGCATAACCTCAAGAGACAGAAACTAAGAACTATGTTACAATTTTAATAGTTATAGCTATTGTTGTTATTATTATTACTATTGAGACTTCTGTATAAAAGTACTCTAACTGCACTATTATTCTTTCTTTTTCTGTAATAGTTGATGTAGACTAATGTTTCTCGAATTAAACTGTTAAGATTTCCATTATACTAACAATTAATTCTTGTCTTTACTTATATATGTCGTGTGCTTCCTCTTTGCCCGTGAACAACATTTTGATTTCTTTTTGCTGAGTTACCATTTTGCAATCAGGAGACCTAAAAATAACAGTAGATTCAGCCTTAGCAGATCAAATTATACTGCATTTCTCTGATATATATTGCTCAACCTTTACTTTCATTTCCATAGTACCATGATTAATGGTGATGACTGCTTGCGTTTCTACAGCAGAAGGAGCTTACAATCTTCTAAAATATCAATACTTGTAACATCTTGGTATCATTTTTATAGTAAAAAACCCTGTTGTCTACATATTCAAAACAGAGTTAGAGAGTTCATTCTTTGATCTGATGTGAGAAGCTGTAAACTGGCCTTGGTCTCCAAAACCTGTGTTTCATTTAGTCATGAAACTGTTTTTCCTCTTTCCTGTGTATTAACAAAGACACAGCTGGTGTACCTTTTAAAAAGCTTAATTCAAATTGGATATAAATATGTTATTGTTCTTTACAATTATATAGCTTAAGTGTACATGAGACAGTAGAATTGCACAAGCATGCATATCGGAACACRATCTATTGCATTTTGAGAATAAGAGGAGTTTTAACCAGAAACATCATGGCTAGTTATGCCATGCCTGAAAACATTTCAAAACAGAAACAGAAACAGAAACTTTCAGTATCTGATTTTTCCATTTATAAACATACTATGTGAAAATATTAATTTCTCCACTATCAGTATGCACTACTCGAATTTCTTTTTTATTTGCATGTGTACACACATACATATAAACTCATTCCGTATTCATGATCCTTGATCTATCTGTATAATTTATGATTTGGATTTCAAAATGCATGAAAAGTTGAAAGAAATATATGGAATAAAAGTAAAGACTTATATTTTAATTTAACTTGTGAAGTAACACTTTATAATTAAAAGAGCCATACCTACCTATATTATAAACCTACACGATTTACGCCTCAATAAGCAAATTTTGCATTCACGATGGGCTGATAATAAAATTCCTGATCAAATATTATCTAGCGTCATCTATCAGGATAGCCGATATCCTAACAGACTTCTGCTCCTGTTTTTCTGGATGTTGCAAGTATAAATCAACAAAAATTCTACTATATTCAAAACAAAATCTGAAGTCACATTCTACTTAGTCTCTTTGGATTTCATTTGTATGTATTTCCTTTGCATTTATTGAAAGGCTTAGCACTGCCTTCCCTTTGAATCCTAAGTCAGGATACTCTTATTTTATTCCTTTTAATAATGAGTCTATTTATTTCTGATTTTTAAAGACTTTAGGCATTTAAAAACATACTTGCATCATATGACAAACAACCGTTCTAAAAAAATCAACATTTCTAAAAGGCCTTTTGACTAGTCTTTTTGTTTTATCAGATCTTCAGTTTTCTTTCTTTTTCTCTTTCCCTGTACCTCCCATCTGTGCAATGTCCATGAAACTAAATTATCAGCATTACCAAGTGTAAATACTTAGTAGTGAATACAGCTAGATGTGAAGTACAGTTTGGTTATGAAGATATTAGCTAAAAAGTTTAAATTATCAAAACATCATTACTTTCTCGTGTTTAAGTCTAACTGGAGATAGAGTGTGCCCTTTTTGGTTTCAGTCACAATAGATGTCAGATGTGAGGTGGTCCAATTCTATGCAGTTAGCTAACTGATAACTGATTACTTAACTACTGATTATTCAGCAAAAAATAACTAACTTCATGACTGTTAATGGAATTTGTTATTCTAACCCATGCAATTATTTTTAAAATTCCATCAGATTTCATGTCTGTGTTTTTATATTTACTTAGCTGTTCAAAACCCTTACCATTCTCTACACAGCTCCCCAAAATTCTTTTTTTTCATAACAGCTTTCTTGAGAAAAGCTATATTTTTTAAATGCAAAGCTGATGCTAAATACTTTGAATTTAATGTCACACTGCATAAAAAGGAGACTATATCTTTAATTATGCACATGATTCATATAAAGTTTTAGCTTGCTTTACACTTTTTAGTCTACAGAACTGAAGTGCTTCTAACAATAGACAGACGACTAAAAAGTTAGGCCAGGATCAGAAAATACCTGTAGACTTGACAGAGTACCATGAAGAACAAAAGATTATGAAAGGCACTACATTTATGCAGCCTTAATATTGCCTAAAAATCAGAGAAATGAGCTGGTTGCCTTTCCTAAATTTGTGCTGCAAAGAAGTCTGCATTACAACAGCCACATCATAATTTGAGTAGACAGACTCACACAGGGCATAAAATGGAGTACTCTTCCCTGAGTGTGATACTTCTGGTGTGGTAAAGTTTACGGCAAGATTTATTTAAGAAATAACTTGTTGAGAATGAAGTCGTATACCTAGCCATCTGTAAGAAAAAGATTTTTTTTCAAAGGCAATACTATTTCCCTTCCCCCTCAACTGCAGAAACCTATATCAAGGAACTGCAATAAGGATGCTGAGGGAAAAGAAAAACATAGCAGAAAAATGAATACAGATATGGATTACTTGTCTCAAGTATCTCTAGCTATTAGCTGCTAACCTCTTTTTTTGGTTTTGGGGTGGTTGTTTTTTGGTTTTGATTTATTATAATCCACATGTGTGTTAATGCTACAGGCAACTCCAAGAAACCCTTTTTGTACTACCTAGTTAGCTGGTGATGGGTCTTGGATACCTTCATGCAGTCAATAGCTGTAGGATCATACTACTAAGCATCAGCTTTACAGGCTTCTACAATTTCACGCTGTTTGATGAATGTATAGATGTCAAAATGGCTGCCAGCCAGAAAGACAGTCATCTGGAATACAGACATATCTCAAGGTCATGGTAACTCTGGCGGAGTGCAGGCTATCTACAGCAGAAGGATACAAAGCAAGGAACTCACAGCAAGTTTTGGTTGCTATTGCTTTGACTGTCAGTTTTTGTGTGAGAATGACTCCTCCTCTATGATCTTTTAATATTGGACCTGAATAAATAGGATGATTTCTTGAAACATGCAGTTCTGTGAAAATAAAAGAATCTTCTTCAAGAGTGTGGAGAACTGAGAGCCTCAAGAGGTATGCTGAAACTTAGACACAGCCTCAAGGAGATAACCCAGGGGAGTTTAAAAATATAATGTAGGAAGGATCTGGACAGTCTCGTAGATATTTAAAGAACAAAAAACTCCACCAAAAACCAGCTAAGATTCTGGAATCCTCTGCACACTTTAGAAAGGGCTATAAGATCTAGTCCTTTGAGATGAAGGTTCCTCCTTTCCTACAACCAACTCTCCACACACACTCCCTCAATGAATTGACTCTTGAAGTGAGAAGAAAGTAAAAAAGCATCCTGTGAAGTTTCATGACCATGATGACAAGGGTGCTGCAACTAAAGGAACTGTAACTTGCCTGCTGAAGAAGTTTTTGAAAGGATTGAGTGAAGATGCTTCTAAAGTCTCTGAAGGTTTACAGAGCATCATCAGTGTTTAAGTGAGGCCTGAACAGACAGCCTGAGCTTTACTATTGTGATTATGTGAGACATAAATCAGAGAATTAAAACTGGTAGGTTGGAATCTGTTCAAGGAAGAAAAGCCATCATTGCTAAAGAATCAGAAGTTGCTCCATTATGGCTTATGTTGGAGTGACATCTGACTTATGAATGTCCAGCTGTGAGGTCTAGATGCTTAAACATAGATTGCATCTTATTAGATGATGAAAAGGTTGTTTCCTCATAGATTTCACTACCAATCAATCAACGAGATAAGAAAAATGGAGTTTATCCTGCATATGAGATCACTGTCAAAATAGTTAACACCCTCATGAAGACACATAAAGCAAAAGGAAGGACCTTGAACTGGCAGTGATCCTTAGCCAGATCCAAAAGGAGATGATAATAAAGGACTGGTTTTATCTCTGTATGACAGCACACTCCTTTGATACTGAAAGTCATGCACCAGTTGCCCCCTCTGAACAGTTGAAACAACACTGTCTAATATCACTGCTGGAGCTTGAAACTATAAATAGATTTCAATATTTTTAAGTTTAATATGGCTTATCAACTACACTTTCCCTTCAGCACCTGAGAACAGTCACCATAGAAATTGCTGCCTTTGTGATGCACAGGAAGTTCCCAGGGGTGAATGAGAGCCTGTCTCAACCTAACTGGACCCTTAAAAAGAACTCAAAAAAACCCATGGATCACACAGTGTGATGCAGCAACAAATGAATTGTGTCATGACATCACTAGCCACTAGTTCCAGTGCAAAGACATCTTATGCTATTTCTTTTCAAGATGTGAGGCCAGTCTGGTTTTGAATGGAAAGGACAGTCAGAAGATAAGGGAAACAGGTGTAGAGAGTGACTGCAACAGTCAGATATACATTGAGGGCTCCTGCCCAGACAGGCCATTTGTTTACAAGAAGAAGGGCCGAGTTTGCTTGTTCTCTCTTTCCCTCTGTAGGCAACCCATGTTTTTTAGTCTGAAGTTTACAGCTGCGGCCAAGTAACTGTTAGATCCTTGCCATATGAAGCACCAGGAGACAGGATAAAGAGGAGAACAAGTTCAAACGTCATCATCATATGACTAGAAATGGCTGTGACTATGGAACAAGTAGACAAAAATGAAAAATAGCAAGTGACTAAGATTTAGGGAAGGCAAGACTGAAATACCTGACCTAAGAAGACTGGTGTCTAACATCTTTCTTTAAAACTGCTTTTGTACCTGAAGCCCAGACGACTCCAATTTTTATAAAGAGTTTCAAATATGATCTAGGAAAATACAGATTTGCAGATCCAATATTTGGATGGCCAAGGTAGTAAAGAACAGAATTAGTGAATAGTGATGGTATACCTGGGAAAGTCATAATGGCTTTTGTAAAAAAAAAAAATGGTCTTTAGTAAATTTTTGGAGTTATTGAAAGAGAAATTACATTGTTTCCCCAAAGATGACTCACTTGATATTGTCTCTGTGGACTTTCCAAGGGCTTTTCTCAAAGTCTGTCACCAACTTCGTGCAGAAATTAGGTAGCCGTGGCACAAAAGGTCTTTCATATACAAAAAAATTTTTTAAAAAATGCCAGAAACTAGAAGTGTAAGTAAACTGTTAGTTCCAGCACTGACAGAAAGTCACCAGCAGAGTTCTGGCATGAGCTCTGCTGTTGGACACATTCACAGACAATCTGGAGAATGGTAATATCAGCAGAGTGACAAAGTTTATTAATGACAGAGATATCTTTCAAAATAGTAAAGACAAGGGTCTACTGTGAAAAAATGGAGAAAGATCTTATAACATGGAGTGACTGGCAGATGAAATTTGATGTAGATAAATATTAAATGATGCACAAGGCAAAAATAATTCTAACTTCACACATAAAATGATGTGCTCTGAACTGATAGATAAGGGTAACACTTTGGCATCATGAAAGATAATGTCACAAAAATTTAATCTGAGCACTTAGTACATTCAAAAAGTAAAATAAACATTAAGAATTAAGAGGGAAGCAAATGAAAATAAAATAGAGAACATAATTTTGCTACTGCATAAAATCTCATCCTGAATAATTCATGTAGCTTTGGTCCTCTGTATTGAGTTTGTGTTTGCATGGCAAGGTTTTGGTAGTGGGGGGGCTACAGGGGTGGCTTCTGTGAGAAGGTGCTAGAAGCTTCCCCTATATCTGATAGAGCTAATGCCAGATGGCTCCAAGACAGACCCGCCGCTGGCCAAGGCTGAGCCCATCAGCGATGGTGGTAGCACCTCTGGGATAACATATTTAAGAAGGGGGGAAAAAAACTGCTGCGGAGCAGCAGCCAGAAGAGAGGAGCGAGAATATGTGAGAAACAATTCTGCAGACACCAAGGTCAGTGAAGAAGGAGGGGGAGGAGGTGTTCCAGGCACCAGAGCAGAGATTCCCCTGCAGCCTGTGGAGGACCCCAGGTGGATGTACCCGAAGGAGGCTGTGACCCCGTGGAAAGCCCATGCTGGAGCAGGCTCCTGGCAGGACCTGTGGACCTGTGGGGGACCCACACTGCAGTAGTCTGTTCCTGAAGGACTGCACCCCATGGAAAGGACCCATGCTGGAACAGTTCATGAAGAACTGCAGCCCGTGGGAAGGACTCATGTAGGAGAAGTTCGTGGAGGACTGTCTTCCATGGGAGGGACCCCACGCTGGGGCAGGGGAAGAGTGTGAGGAGGAAGGAGCGTCAGAGACAACGTGTGATGAACTGACCACAAACCCCATTCCCTGTCCCCCTGCACCACTTGGGGGGAGGAGGTAGAGAAAATCAGGAGTGAAGTTGAGCACAGGAAGAAGGGAGGGGTGAGGGGAAGGTGTTTTTAAGATTTGGTTTTATTTCTCATTATCATACTCTGATTTGATAGGTAACAAATTAAATTAATTTCCCCGAGTCGAGTCTGTTTTGCCCGTGATGGTAATTGCTGAGTGATCTCCCTGTCCTTATCTTGACCCACAAGCTTTTTGTCGTATTTTTCTCCCCTCCATCCAGTTGAGGTGGGGGATTGATAGAACGGTTTGGTGGGCACCTGGCATCCAGCCAGGGTCAACCCACCACATCCTCCAATCTGAAAAAATAAAAAAGATGCAATAGAACAGCTATAGATCTTGACTTTAGTAAGGCTTTTGATATTAATAAGGCTAATCAACATATGAGAGCCTCATAGGCAACCCTGGAAAACATTGTCTAACTTAAAATGTTATGGGATACGGTCAGAGCTGGTTGGACAGTATGAGTAGTTAGTGTTTTCAAATTCAGATTTGAAAGATGTATAGAGACTTCTACAATTCTTTTCATGTGCATTTTTTTTTAAACAAGCTGTATGTTGAAATAGCAAGTCTGATATTTAAGCGTCTACACTGGGAAGGACCTGTACACAGGTTTAGAAAGCAAAGTGATCTTGAAGAATTGGAGAGATTGCCTTAAAAAAAACAAAAACAAACAAACAAAACCAACCTAGAAAAGTGTCATTAAATAGGACACTACAATTAGAAAGGTGTAATGTACTGCTCACTTACAGACTGAGTGACAGCTAGTCAGGTAACAGCTCTTTAGAAGAGGATCTGGATGTCATAATAGAGCATCAGCTGAACACAAATCATCAGTCACCTCTCCGAAAAAGTCAGACATCATAATAAAGCGTACATAGTAGTCTGCAACAGATGGGGATACATTTTTTCCCTTTAATCAACATTTATGAGACCTCAACTGCAAAGCTGTGTCAATTTTTTACCTGAATCTTCAAGAAAGATATCAACCAACTAGAGACTATTTCCTGTAAAAAAAAAAAAAATTATATTTATAGTTGATATTATTTAGTTCTCAGAAATGTAAGTGAAGGAAAAGTACGAATCATGTAAGTATTCAGCTTGGGTTTTTAATAATAGCAAGATAGGATATGTTGTTTAAGCTGTGTAATATATCTAGCCATAAAGAGAAAACAACAAAATTAATAAAACAATGATGAAAGGTTGCTAAGTATGGGGTGAGGTGGATGTTTGAGGGAGTCAGCAAAGACTTGACTCTATTCACCATCCCACAAATTTGTGTGGAAGTTCCATTCCACTGTTATCTTAAAGACGGTACATTGTTTTGGATGCAAGTTCAATGCAGCATGCTCCCTTTCTCCRAGGCCAGTGAAGTAACCAATACAGATAGAGTGACTGAAAGTGTGAATTTTATTCGCACCTATTCTATTTCCAGTGGAGCAATGTAGGACAAAGCACTAACTGCAGGTCTGCAATCAAGATTTTTCCTTTAATACTGTAACCTTTTCTGCTTTGTAGTACATAAAGTTTTAAAGACAAATTAAATTTAATTGTAATGAGGCTGTGACACATGGGAAAAAAAAAAAAAAAAGCAAGGCCAAATCAGCCTTAAATTATTTTGAACTTGCATGACATCTGAGTAACAAATAATTTGTGCTTCAGATGTGATTGTATTCCTGCTGATAGATGATAATGTAATATCTCTGAGTTACAATACAGTCAGAGGTTCAATACTTAAACCTTCTTTCTTTATAAAATTGATCCGCAATAACTCCATCTCCAGGGATAGAGTGTAGTGAAAAAAACAAACAAGCATAATTCTATGAAATTACATAAACCGGTAGAATCACAGTGTTATCTGACTGTGATTGATTTTATTTGTCCCGATTTCATTACAGGTTTTGTGATAGAAAAAAAAATAAAAAGAAAAAAATAATGCTGAGACGATATTCAGGTTTCTTCTTAGAATCACAGAATAATTCAGGTTGGAAGGGACCTTGGTAACTCAGTAGTCAAGCCTGTGGTTCAAAGCAGTCAACAAGAAATTCAGACCAGTTGGGCAGGGCTTTGTCCAGTCAGGTCGTGATGGAGCAACTAAACCTGGAAACTGCTTCCAGGCACATGAAGGGCAAGAAAGTCATCAAGATGCAGTCATCATGGACTCACCAAGAGGAAATCATGTTTGACCAACTTGATGAACTTCTGTGATGAAGTGACTGGCCTGGTAGATGAGGGAAGAGCAGTGGATATTGTCTACTTGGACTTCAGTTAGGCCTTTGACATGTGAAGAATGAGACTGAGTATGACAAGGTATCGTGGCTGTAATGTCACCAATGCAATGTTGTTGGACTAAAATGATACATCTGTAAAATTTCTTTTGGAAGGACTTTTGTCCTCTTCAATACTTGAACAACTTGGCTAGTAGATATGTGTTGAAAAGTGATAGATTTCAGGAAATGTAGAAGTATCATGTAAAGCTGAAATCTGGCAGATAATGAGATTTGTAGTTTTTGTTTCATAGCCACAGGTGACTAGGAAACTGAGCACAAAGCAGTTTCAGATTTTTTTTTTTCCACATTTCAGCAGTTCTGCTCTGTAAAACATCTACAAGCTCCCTTAATGGCTATGTCCTATATGCTGAATAGGAAAGGTGAAAAGCTAAGACATTAATATGAAAGCTTTGGCAAAGGTAAGAGTTTGTGCTAAGAAAAATCTCTATCCTTTATTAAAAAAAAAAAAAAAAAAAAAAAAAAATTGGAGCAAGACAACAGCAATTATGTTCAAAGCTGGACAGTCTTAAAACCAAACTAAAAGTATGTTTAACTCTGTTAAGTAAGTTTAACTCTGAAACAATAAAATAAAAGAGGTATCTGATTTCTACCAAGCACCAATGGGTCTTGGTAAATAAGTAGCCTTTGTATCTTTTTAAAATCTGAACAAATAAAGAATAAAGAAACTATAAACGTATATCTCATTGATAAGAGCAAATAACTGTTTACTCACTGATCCTCACTAAAAAGACACTAGTAGAAAAATAAAGAGTAGAAATAGAGGAGATGATTGTTAATGTCAACTTGGTTTTGTTTTGGTTCTACTACTACTACTATTTCTGTTTGGTTCTCACTACCGAGAGTTAGCTTGTGTCTAAAGGACGGACTTAATACCTGCCAGTAACATGTCCAAGATCATCTTATTGTGCTGCTCTCTTTTTCCTGTTGTTAAGAAACATAAGCTGTCAGTAAGATTGAGTGAAATGAAAAAAATATGCTTGACGCCAACTCAAAGCTCAACATTTGCTTTTGTATAACAGGAAATGGTATTTTTACATGTAATAATTTTTCCAAGAAACATTTCAAAATGCAGATGTGACATAATRAAGGAGATTTGTTCTGCTTATATTCCTGCCCATTAATCACTTTTTAAAAGAAAAACACAAGGTTCTTTATGAATTACAAATCTAGATAACAATACTAAAAAATAAATACATTTGAGACTACCCTGATGTTATTAATTCTAAATGTGGATCTCTAATGTAATTTCCAAACTATTTTATTCCCTCTTTATCACTATCAGTGTCTATTTGGTAGACATTTTTATTAGCTAAATAAACAAATACTTGAATTACATCTATGGATATACTAAGCCTCGATAAAAAGGTCATAGCTAGGTTTAGAGAGTTAGATTTATTCTAATGATTTCAATAAAGGCTTTACGAGCATATTAATTCTTTAAGGATTTTGCATATTACTTTGTATGAAAAATATATTTCAATCTGGTAACCATCTGGCAGCTGCACAAAAGACTAATTTTGTCATTTTGATACTAATGTTCAGGGGTTTTTTAATTTAAATTAAACATTTTTTCTAAGGAAGATACATCACAACAATATATATCACAGAGAAAAAAAGTGTGTAATGATAGCATAAAACATTTCTTATTTTTCCAATATATTCCATATGATCTAGAAGATCATAGTGCAAGCATATATCAGTTTTGTTTCTATTACGACAAACTGTCCATTGTTATAAAACACTATTCAGAAGTGCTACTATCAAAACATTTGTTGCAGAATTTTCTCTTTGTCTCAGTGTTTCTGTACAGAATAGCACCTTTCCCTTCTTATTAAAAACATTTTTCATTCTGTGATTGCAAAGATAATGTAAAAATGTGAACCGAGGGCAAATATGAATATGTAGAAAGTCTCAGAAAATGGCTTGTGGTGATTAATTCTGCCCATTATGTCTCATCAGGGACCTTTGGACTGTGATATTAGCATTTTCCCACAGCACCAAAAAGGTTGTACTTTTGTTAGAGAAATCCATGTTCTGAATGTCAATAATACCCATTATTTTTTTTCTGCCTCCCTGTTTCATTGTATCTGATTCAGACCATACCACTGTATAACTGCCAATAGAAGGTAAATTCAATTAATTACAAGGTATATATAGACTGATCAGTTTTCTGCCTCAGGGGGAGGCACTAGGATTCAGCTTACAACCAGGAAGCAGATTTCCTCAGGCCTTTAGAATTTAGAAGATTAATTTGTGAAACTAACTACAGGTTCTCTGAATTTTAATACATGCAGAGCAGTGGGGGGGGGGGGGGGGAAATGATCTGTATCATTTTGGCAGTTTTTAGCTGCTAACATCCACAGAGCTCTATAAAGAACACTACTACTACTACTACTAGTAGTAGTAGTAGTAACAATAATAATAATAATAATAATAATAATAATAATGTATCACTGTCCTTATTGTTCAAAGCTATTACTGCATATTTACTACTGCAAATTTCATCTAAGTGTCTAATTCAAGAAGAATAAGAAGGAAGAGTATTTCTTGAAGGTGCACTGAACTAATGTTTCAAACTGGCATGTAGCTATTCATGATAAAACAATATGTTGCAACAACACTAGAAGGGTCAAAAGATACTATGCAATAGTATGATGAAACTGTCCAACAGTGAACTGAAAATAAAAGTTGAAGACAATAATTAAATATTTAAATAATATCTCTAAACATTACTTATGTCTATTAAAGCTGTCATATAATTTTGAAAAGAAGCTGACCTTATTATTCTTTGGTTTTTGGAAGATAAAATCATTTAAATACCACTATAATGGCTTTCTAGAAAAAAATATTAATTTAAGATCTTAAAGATATTTTTGATTTTTAAATGCTCATTTCTTAACTGTTTGAACAAGGAGACCAGCCACWTTAAAGTCCAAATTCTAGTGGCAGATCCAGCTTAGTGAGATATTTACAGGTAAGCATTAAAATTCCTGCATAATGCCATATTTTTATTGTAAAGCATTTTTTAAAACTTGTATAAAATACTTTTTTGGTCCTTCTTTTGTAAAATTCTTTTTGTATAATCAAATACCTTTACGAATCATAATTAGCATTGTACAGGGCTTAAATGAAAAGTTGTAAGTTCTTTAAAATGGTCTATAATCACACTGTTATACTTAAAATGCCACAAAGATAAGCTTGATAATTCTTATGTCTGTAGTAATAGAAATGAATGTCTAGTACCTGAGAAATTTGTGAAATGCATATATGAACACATAAAATATTCCCAATGTTGAAATCTCTTTGCTAATCAGAGAATCATTTAGGTTGTAAGTGACCTCTTGAAGTCATCTAGTCCAACCCCTGACTCACAGTAGGTACAACTAGATTATAAAGTTTATCATATTTCAAGTGGTTATACTAAATTACCATAAATCTAGTGCTGTAATAAAGATACCACCTCCCTCATTATTTTACCACATTATTGTAAATCCAATTCAGGAACTGTATTTTGATTGGCCTAATTAAAAGAACATGGATTGAAAGTAATTATGCTGAAAACATAGTGTCTTACCAACATAGGTGCAGTACAATATGTTTCAAAGCTTAAGTGGTCATAGAAATGTATAAGAGAATTCTTCAGTGAGTATCTTTGAAACAGCAATCAAGAGATATACTTAGCATATCCACAGGACTTATAAAGTGACAAAAGGAAACAAGTAAGCAAGCAAAAATGACCAAACAAGTGTTTCACAATTGTCTGAATATTGTTCAAACTCAAAGAATTGCACAGAAACTAGACACACCCAAAAGATTTGCAATACAGTTCTTCTACGTCATTTTTATAAAAAAAAAGAAAATGTTTAAAGTAAATAGAAGTTTGTTGCAGAAATCAGTTCTAAGGATGGAATTCAGTATAAATCTAAATAGTTGGCTAGTGACATTTGAAAGTGGAAGGTAAAATCCATACATTGCCTGAAGATACAGGATCTGTGAGAGGTCCACAATTTTCTGAAGCAGCAGCTGGAGGCCAGGAAGGATTACTTAAAGCATCTCAAATGGTATTAGAAGCCTATGGTGAAGTAGCTGAAATGAGCTCTAAAACACTTAAATGTAGATGTTTACCCATTTGTGTCTAAAAGTACTTTAGGTATCTAATCTCTCACTGCAGTAAATATAGCTAAAAGAGTTATTCATCTGGCTGGCAGCTAGGTGTCTGCTTCAGGCTAAGCTGAATTACCATGTAGGTTCCCCTGGTTACAACTGAAGCTTAGGCATTGAGAGCTCAGTAAGGTGCCCACAACTAAATGACTAGTGCTAATTGAGAGGGTTTGAGGTATCAGAGACATATTCATGGTCTGGCAGATAGAACAGGATCTATGGGAACCTATGCCTTTCTGGATCAACACCTGGAAGGAAAGCAGAAGAAATCTCAAAAGGAAGTAGAGATTTCTCTGGTGGGCAACTGAGCCTTGAGACTGCCTCCAGTCATCTAACTATATATGTTTAGTCTTGGAACGAATCACATCTGGATAGTTCATTTCTAAAAGTGACAACCTATGGGAAAGCTGATGGAACAAAATGCCAGTTACCTTGAGCTGATAAACACAGATATARAGTGAAGGTCAAAGAACAAGGAACGGGATTGCAAAACAGAAAAACAG
>JAYKAV010003349.1:113434-153318 GCA_035582835.1 Phoebastria nigripes
GAGCAACAATCGGGAAGATATAAATAAGAAGAAGTTGTGTAAATAAAGGTCTCCGCTCTGCACTATTCCTGGAGTCCGTGATTCATTCCCTTCAACAATCAGCTGAATGCATTGTTAATCTATATGTTGGATCTCAAGTGCAAAAACATACGATCAGTCTCATATCTTCATTTGCTCTTGATGCTCTGCTCTGTGCAGAATGAACAAGTGGAATCAGAGATGACTTTCTGCAGAGTGCAGTAGTAGAGTGTTTTGTGGAGCAGCTGAACATTTACCTTTGAAACATTAGAATCCCATTGCTCACTTCAAATGGAAGTAGTTATTAGTTTATTTACTAGATTTTTTTTTTTTTTTTAAATTTTAAATGGCCTTTATAGAAGATAGAGAATCTACAACAAAAATTGAATATATTGTTTGATGAAAACATGAATACATGTTTTCCTTTTAGATAAGGTAAGAGCAGAAAGGCTACTGATTCTACAGAGTTAATAACTGGCTAATACAGAAAAAAAGATCATTTGTAAGCATTTAGAGTTATACACATAGAATTGCACATATGTAATGGCATGCATGCAGTACCTTCTTCTGAGAGACACCACGAGGCAAATATAATCTACCAGTAAGTCTGTTTAAAATAAGGGAGGGGAAAAAAACACCTAATTACAGAGAAAAACAATGCAGACATCAAAATGTTTCAAAATATCTAAGCTACAATTAAAAAGAATGATCATTCAGGAGGCTGTTATCTTAACAGTCTGATAACGCAGAACAGTACTAAGAATTACGTTGACTTTGTGAAAGACTGAATTAAAACATGACACATACTCTGCCTGCGTGCATACTCCACATGAGTGCCTTCTTTGCCTTGGAAAAAAACAAACAAACCAACTGACAAACAGCTAGTGGGTAGCAAGAGTATATTCATTATAGGCAATGTCCTGAGTAAGGCAGCTTCTCAAACCACTTTGTTGGGTGGGATTTGTGTCTGAATTTCATGAAGATAATACAAAATCTTAAAAGGACATTTCTGAGCATTCATTTGTTTAGCCATGGACCCAATTGGATCCTGCATGTACAAAGTGTCTGCAAATGTCAGCCTTCTCTATGTGTTACGATAGTTGTACCAGAAGATTAAAAATACATTCACATCAAGGCTTTGATCAAGGGTGCACTTCTGAAACAATCTCTAGTCATCTCCTCTTACTGTGCTTTGGTTTGCATCACAGAGCAATCTCAGAACAGATAAATTGAGTTCTTTTTGGATGAAACTAAGCTGGAAGGTGTTCTCCAGCCAGTAACAGACATTCAGGCTAAAGAAGCAGATTACAACTAGTCCATAGTAAAAACCCTGAAATACACTTCTAGTATGGACCTCAGGCCCTTAGCACCGACTGTTTTGCACTATAAAGCTGCATGTGATGCACTGCACTACTAATGCTAATGTAAACACAGCCTAATTTATTCTCTTAGGACAACTGGAGGCAATACTTGGATCTTGTCCTATCTCTCTTTCTCTCATTTTCCTGCCCTCTGAGATTCTTCTCATGCTCTGCAGATGCAAGTTTCTGCAAGATCTCCATGTGAACTCAATAAAGGTGTTAAACAGACAATGTGTTTTTCAGTTTTATTTAAAATCCCTAGATTTGCCTTCTAGAAACCTCTGAATTTTGACTGAAGAAATAAATTAGACTTTTTATCTTCTTGACTTCTACTTTGTTGCCAGGTACTTATGCTAATGATTAAATATGGAGAATGTTGCTTAAAAGAATGACTTCTGCAGAGAGGCTAAAATCTGCATGAAAGAAATTCTCCATTCACAGAGTCTGTGAACTCCATGACAACAGAGGTCCTGTGCCTTGCAAAACAGAACAGCCGTAAGAGAAGAATAAGAGTCTTAATGAAGTTCAGAGAAAATGTAAATTTCTTATTTCCATGGCTTCAAACTTCACATGTCCTACACGACCTGTCATTTTCTTCTGCCCATTTCAATAGCAAATTTGAAATAAGAACTGATTAGCAATGAATGAACTCCTCCTAAGATGTTTTCCTCCTTAGGCAGAAATAAAAGTTTCCACTGTAATGAGCTGGTCTCCATTTTAGTCTTTCATACCAGCTAGAGCCACCTACTTCTCATTTGTGTGGTGAAGCCTCTGTTTATGCCTCACTTCAATTCTGAATGCCTTACCATGGTGCACAAGTGATATCTTTGCTTAAGCATATTTCAGAAAGATTAGAAAGTAAATTATGTTCCAGTGATAACTTATTTAAATTACTAAACTCTTCACTAGGTTAAAAATATTTCCTTTTGTCATAATGATGAAAGTTAACCACCTATGGGGAAAAGGAGGAAAACCATGCTGAGAAATCTCATCCTACTTACCTGCCATCTGGAAAGGAAAGGGATGATCATCCTAACAGGTGATTCCTTTTTTGAAAGGCATGAAAAACTCAAAAGGATGATCACCCCCTCATGATTTTACTTTTTAAATAGTAAACTACCCGCAATATTTTAGGCTCCATTTTCCCTTTTCTCAGCAAGACAATTGGAAGAAATGAATCACAGAATCATAGAATCATTTAGGTTGGAAAAGACCTTTAAGATCATCAAGTCCAACTGTTAACCTAGCACTGCCAAGTCCACCACTAAGTCATGTCCTCAAGTGCCACATCTACACGTCTTTTAAATACCTCCAGGGATGGTGACTCAATCACTTCCCTGGGCAGCCTGTTCCAATGCTTGACAACCCTTTCCGTGAAGAAATTTTTCCTCATAGCCAATCTAAACCTCCTCTGGTGCAACTTGAGGCCATTTCCTCTTGTCCTATCACTTGTTACTTGGGAGAAGAGACTGACACCCACCTCGCTACAACCTCCCTTCAGGTAGTTGTAAAGAGCGATAAGGTCTCCCCTGAGCCTCCTTTTCTCCAGGCTAAACAACCCCAGTTCCCTCAGACTCATAAGACTTGTGCTCTAGACCCTTCACCAGCTTTGTTGCCCTTCTTTGGACATGCTCCAGCATCTCAACATCTTTCTTGTAGTATTTCTTCTCCAAACCAGTAGAGTCCATTAAACAGAAGGTGAAAGAAAATAGACTCCAATTACTAAAGAAGAGGTGATTCAGTGTATGATCCAGAACAAGTTAAGATTTAATCTTGGAATTGTTTTATTTGATCAAAGTCAGATTTTCTTGAGATGATAATTTTATCAGATGAGAAGCTTCACATAGCATTTTGGATTTCTCCATTACATATAGCTTTTCATTACAAAAAAATTGCAGTAAATTGTAAGAAATGTTTTCATGCACAAAGGTTATTATATTGATGTGATTAAAAGTTTCAATAACTAGGAGGACTTGCAAAATTATATTTATGTATAACATCTTTAAACACTACACAATACACTCAAGTGGAAACAGTACATTTCTCCTTGAAATATGTGCAACATTGGGAAAACAAGATTTCCCAAAAAGTGTTAAAATATTTTTGAACATAGATTTGTTTTTACATATGAGTTTACTGAAATTCAGCCATAGGGCAAATAACACTAACATTTCATTTAACCAAATGTCATAAAACCAGCCACTAGTTTCTCTTCATATCATAATAAACAGGCAGAAAACAAGGATTGTACTTAGCATAGAATCACACTGAGATTTCCTAATGATAACTGCTAAATTTAATTTTTTAATTTTGTTCTTACATTATTTCCAAGAGCCTGACCAATCATATCTTCCTTTTTGCACAGAGACAGACTATAGTTCCTCCCGATATGCGCGAGGGCACAATTAACTGAAAAGGTGTCTGGTCACATTTAGCCAAACTATTTTATTCTAGTTCACTTATTGCTTCCAAAGATAAAGTTTGGATTAAAAAAAAAGTATGTATATGTTTGTGTGTATATGGATCTAGTGCATAGAAAAAGAGGAGGGAGTGGCCGCAATGCTTTGTAGCACAGGACGAACTTCTGCAATGTTGCAAGTTTCTTCTGCCTCAGGCCACTTCTAATGAAATCTACTCAGGGTCATCACATTTTAAAAATTTGGAAAGGGAGCTTCTGCTGCCCAGTTATCCAAACATCTGTTTTCTCCTAAAAACAGGAAAATAAAATAGCAAGGCCTATAATCGAAAAGGCTAGAGAGGGACTAACTATTCAGTTTCAGGCATAAACCTCTCTTTGGGGCGAAAAAAAAAAATATATATATATGCAGCACATGTTTAACTGGCAAAAAAAGCCAAAATCTGGGCAAGGAATAGGAAGGAAGCCTGCAGCGACATTATTTCTTTTGCTTTATTTGCGTTTATGATATGAATGTACTCTCCTCTAGCTTTGTGAAATGGTGCTTCCTGTGACTTTGTGATTAAACACTGTTTCAGGAACTCTGGTTTATACTCCTCAAATCCATCCCGGAGCAATGTGACAGTGCAGAGAACTGCGAGGTTCCCTGCCCTCCAGCCAGCACTCTTCACTGGTCTGTTTACAAAAGAACATCTACATTATGTTGCAACCTCTTCACTTGTATCCTTTCCAGTGAGCCTGGAACAGTGATAAGTTACCTATTAAATAAATGAAGAGTAAAATGTTGAGATGACTGCTGATGATGAAAATGAAAAAGGGCTGGCCAACCTGACAAACTCTGTCTAAACCATTCTTCCACTGGATACAGAGATGAGACAGGTAACCAAACTCAGCATTTCATTGCATGTTCTATCTCATAAGAATACTGGAAAATGTAAG
The DNA here is from genome assembly GCA_035582835.1 of Phoebastria nigripes. Taxonomy (NCBI): domain Eukaryota; kingdom Metazoa; phylum Chordata; class Aves; order Procellariiformes; family Diomedeidae; genus Phoebastria; species Phoebastria nigripes. The sequence goes on from JAYKAV010003349.1 coordinate 118,169, forward strand.
GAATGAAAAAAAATTCTTTAAACAAGTTACTTCCTACTGAAAACGCTGGATATTTATGCAAAGTCAACTTCTGCATAGAGACAGAGAAATAACCAAAGATGTGATAAGCAAGCACTTGATGTTATTTTCTAGTACAACGGATAGCATTAAGATATCTAAGTGTAGATCTGATGCCTAAAACCTATTCTCACTTTTGAAGGTTTATGGGTGATATTTTTAGAAGTAAATTGTGCCATGTTTTAAAAGGGTAGTTAAACTTTTGCTCTGCATACTGTTGCAAGGTTTAATTATTAAGAAACTTAGACTTTTTCAAAAATGACTCACACATAGACATGTGACAGACTGACTGATATAGACCCTGAGGTTCATGATAGTCCTCAAGAGGTCTTAGAGATTGCCTGCTAAGTTGAAAGCTGTGTTTAAAAGGTTGTGTAAAGAGCATTAACTGTACTGTGGATCTAGTCAGACCATCAACGTTCACATGCTAAAGTAGGCYAATTTGAGCTGAGGATAGGAAGGATCATGATCTTGGTTTTGACTGTTTGTGGTGGTGCTTCTTAACTATCAAATTAGCCCCAGTGCCATTTTTGCCACATGACACTTTGAAAACCTTTTATTCTATAATAACTTACTGCAAACCCTATCATATTTCCCATACTAAGTAAAAATTCCAATAAGTAGAATTACTTCTGTCCTTCCCCTTTAACATCATCTTCCTGAAATCTGAGATTTGCACATCTTAACATACATGTGATGATTTGGTCCTCCATTTACTATTCTCCCCAATGGCTCTTTACTTATAATATGAAGCTCCTGTTTAGTAATACACCAAAGTGAGTTAATTAAATGAGTGTCAAATGAAGTGCTGACACTAATTTATTATGTAAATACCTGGAGGCTTCTATTTACCATGATGCCAAACACCAAATCTATAGTATTGCTAAAGAAAACTGAAAGGAATCGTAATAATTTTCAGAAAATACTAATATATTTTTTAAATAATCTAATGATTTTTTCCCATATATATACACTTCACTACGCAGTCTGTGAATTTCTTAGAATTTCCTATTATTTGCCTATAATTTATCAGCTGGCATTTTCCCAGYAGAAAAAGGACCCAAGAAAAGATTTGAAAGCGAAAATAAACAGTGAGCATCACAAACAAAGAAACTTTGACCACCTATGTTTCAAGGCAAAGCAAATGAACATGCTCTGTGAGGTAACCCAGAACTGTAAGTGCATAAATTATTCTGTAGCACTTGTCTCTTTGTGCAGTAAATTTGAATTTATGTCATCCTCATTATCAACCCCATCAGGCTGCACAGGGTCTGCACAAAGATAATTTATGTAGAATACTGATAAACTAAGAAAAAAATAAACAGGGAAAAAAAAAGAAAAAAGGGTATATAAACAAAGACAACATCCAAAGACATTGTCAGGCATGATATACTATTGATAGTTGCAGACACTTTCAACCTCCAGGGAAAAATATCTACACATAAACCTTGATATCTTAGATTTATACCTTTGACAATGAAATACTGAATAAGCCTGATAGTTCTTAGCAAGGGAACTAGGAACTAACTTGTAGAACAAACAAGATAAGAAAAGTATGTGAGATTTAATTGTAGGAATTCTTTTTTTTTTTTTTTTTTTACACAGTGGCAGAATGTTCTCATCTAATGCATGCTCTGTTATGAGTTTTTCCTGTCAGGAAGTATCCTGAATTAAATGAGCGAATAGTAATGAGTTTATGTTGCTATATTCATATGCTTTGGGATTGTGCAAGTAAAACATTCAGTTGTTTATTTTACATGTCTCTGTGTGAAAGTGCATGTGTATGTATGTGCAGGAGTAATAACAAATATGTTGATCTGTCTTCTGTAATGTGGGGATACAAAGTACTTAAGAAAGTGTCTTATATTTAGGTATATTTAATGGATATTCACCTATGGCTTGAGAATTCTGATTGATTCTCCATTTGGTAAAGTTGTCTGAAGTCCTTTCACTATGAAGAAATTAAACGTATATATGTTTTTGTGGAATGTACCAGTCACTGCACCAACTGGTACATTCTTATGCTGAATAGCATAGTTATTGCATTAAGAAACTATGAATAAAAACTTACTATTTTCTTCTGGTTAAAAAAAAGTTAAAATTTCAGTTGATCATTCATTTACTGTTTTTTGAGCTCCATTTAAACCACAAAAACCATTAGGATTCTATATTTGAATTTTTTATCTTTTTTCTGATTTTTTTTTCTATTATTTTTCCTTTCTGAAAATATATAAAATGAAAAAGAAGAAAAGGTTAAAGCTAAAAGAAGTATATTGATGGAGATCAAAACAGCAAAAAGAAGAAACTGAGGCAGAGGAAGATGAAAGAACAAAAAACATAGTGGAAGAAGGAAATGATGGAGGAATTCTAAGTGCACTCGCAGCAGGTAAGTTCCTCTCAGAAAAAAGCTGGAGGCAACAACCCAACCTTCAGCCACAAGAGAAGTACATATATGGCAGTGGCTGAATAATGATAAATGCCAATGGTGAAAGTGTAGTCACTGTAGTTGTTTTTTGTGCTTTTGTTTCTTTGGTTTTGAACCTTTAAAGCCTACCTCTGGCAATTGTAAAACAAAAAGGCATGCTTACATGTTATACAGTTCTGGGTTTTTTTTGTATTTTTTGAGTAGGGGATTGTTTTAACTACAAAATAAACAAAGAGGAATAGCCTGTTTTTGTTTTGCAAGATATAGTCTAAAACAATGAAGAATTTAACAGCCATCCAGGCTGGAAAAGTGTATCTATGACAAAGGCAAATACAGATCACTTTCACTGCAGTAAGTATTCAACAAAATAGTGACAGTAATGGATTTGTATAATTCTTACCCATGCAGATACAGTACAAACATATCACAGTGAAAATATTACATATTGCCCTCTTTTGAAAGGGAAAACTCTTTTTTCTTTGTCCTTGACCTGGTATTAGAACCATGAAGAAACAGAAGCATTAAAACTTTTAAAATGTCATACTTTTTTATTTAACAAAATTGCCTTGATAACTTTGAAGGTTTTGAGGTTTTTTTGTTTTTTAATAGTTTCCACTAAGCCACATATACGTAGCATAATCTTGCCAATTAAAACTTTGCCACATTCTAATACATTCGCTTTGTTTGGAGGCTGAATCTTTTTTTTCTCTTGAGCATCGCATTACCAGCTAACAGATTCCAACTGTCTTTCTGAAATATGGATTTATTGTAAAATTAAAGACAATATCACAGCAAATTTACTGCTAAGTCTCCTTCTTCAGTTTTTCCATTCATTCATGTSTATGCTTCTATAGTTTCTTTCTAAAAGTCCCACTTTTTTTTTTTCCCCTAAATTGCCATTTCCAACTCAGTATGTCATACTTAGATCCACCTGAGTCTCATAAAATTCATACCCCACAGCTAAATCTCGGTAGAGTAAAGATAGTTGATATTCTGAAAGCAAATCTGAGATACTGAACACAGATAAGGCTCAGTAGTTAGTCTCCTTCATTCAAAAACAGGATGGAAGGAGGAAGGCCAGAGCAAAAGTAAGCAACAAGGAATATAACTGTCAGCCTGTATTTGCGGCAATTGTCTTAGGAGGGAAAAACTTAAGAGGTGGGTATGTTTCTGCATTTAATATTAGAAATCATCTGAGAAAAGTAAATAAAACAAATACCACCAGAAATAATGTCGGAAGCATTAAGTATGCTCCTTCAGTTAGCTTTCCCCACAAACCAGGAAATACAGTACTTTCCTGTGCTGCAGGAAATTTGTGCTTGGATCTTTTCATCATGAGACGAGTACTGATCTCAGGTGTCCCTCTTCCATCACTACCTCCAACAGTCTTTAAAGACAGCAAGAGTCAAAACTGCTTGTAATGAATGCACAAATGAGACATCTAAAATCAATATAGAAAGTGGTTTTGATTTGGGTATATCAGTTTCACTAAAAGGCTCACGCTTGGAAACAGATGTATTAATGTAGGAGAGATTTTTTTTGACTCTTCTAGTTAAGTCTGGTATACCCCTACTCCAAAGTTATGCTTTTTCATTCAACATATGGCCATTATGGGACCTTCCCATTCAATCTGTGAGGCATGTCCTTCATCTAAAATAGCATACTTTATTCCACAAATCTGTGTATATATTAAACATTGCATGCTGAAATTCAAAATGTCTAAATCCCTTTTGGTTCTGATCCAGTGAGAGCAAACAAAGCCCAAACAATGATTTAGCTATCAGCCTCTAGTGGACTGCTTTAGGATGAGATGAAGCACTGTTTGTTATGTCTCTACTATTTGACAGCTCTCCATCAAGTATAATTGGAGTTTAGACAGGTAGCACCCATACGTGCAAATGAAATTTCATCCTAAGTGTCTGCAATGCCAGAACTGAGTCTTCTGTTCCATCCCTACTTGTGTTACAGTATCATCCAGTAAAGCTTCAGTAAATTTATTAAGAAAATATTACATAGAAGCTATGCTACTACAACTCACTCACATGATGACTTGAAAGGTAGAAATACCAGCATTATTAACAAAAATCATAATGTTCTAATAAGTATACACAAAACACAGAAAGCAATACAAAGATACAATTTTTAAAAAATAAACTGTGCTTGCTTTTGCGCAATATGTATATTTTTTTCCTAATGTCAGTTGTACGTATATAGAATTCTGTGTTACAATTTATGTATTTAAATTCAAATTGACGATGAACATATACTGTAGTGAGTTACATATAATATGATTTTTCCAGTAGGCTTGAAGTACATTTTGCACATTATATTAAAATATACAGACTTTTTTGTTTGTTTTTGAAATGTATTTAAGACTGTACAGAATCAAGGCTACCCTGGAACTCTTGTACAAGATTTTAGGACACTGGAAGTTTAAAATCTCATCCTTACACTGCAACAATAGCTTTCTCATATAATTGCTTTAGTTATATTTTGTGTTCTAAATTATACTGCTTGATTATGAAAATAATAATAATGATAATACAYGAGCCTATTTCAAAGCAAGAGGGAACTTAACCAGTATTTGTTTGTTTCATAACTGGGACCCTAATAATTTTAATTCTAAACTGTGTGAATACTTTGTCAATGATGCCATATCCCCTAAAATTAAAGACACTGTTCCAGCAAATGAAAAATAAAGAAGTTTAAATTTAAATTTAAATATGCACATTTACATATGGCACAACATTCAGTTTTAACACTGTGTGAAGGACAAAAGAGCATACAAAACTGTGCTTTCTTTTTCAACACACCATGGGAAATCATCCTTTCAGGGAGTTCTTAGTGTATTTGTATTATCTAGATGGCACAGGATGAGTCAATTATAAAATCACAATGACCTTTTCATCCACTCTATTAAATCTATCCTGAGACTTATGAAACAGTAAGAATTGAGTAAATCACTAGCATGAGCCTGTACATTGCCAAGAATACACAAAAGTTTAGTGAAAGTAGTTCTTAGATCTACATATTTTTAGTGATCAAGATCTCTGCAACCCAAAACTCTGTGGTGCAGTAAGAGAGGATAAGTTCTACAGATAAAAATCAATACTGTGGCAGCGCTCTGGTAAACTCTGAGGGACGAGGTATATGGTGCTCAGCAAGAGCTTTCTTCCCCAGTCAGAGTATAGTGTTAGGCTGCAGGTGCTGTAGATGTCAGACATGCTGACAAACATCCTATTASTTGTGGCAGGATGGTCTGATCGGCCACTCAGAAAGAGAAGAGCCCTGTCTGTAATGAAGCTTTGAAGAAACAGGCTATTTATAGACACACTTTCTAAAAAACACTCTAATATTAAAGAATGTAATAAAATAATGCCATCTAACTGGAGCAAACTTGTCTGTTGAAATAAAGGTTCTGAATCCATTGCAAATTATTAAATATGCATAAGCTACTTACATGGAAGTAAGAATCTGAGGAAGACAGGGTTGTCACTAATGGATCAGATCTGAGCTACCACAAACTTTGACCCAATCCATGAATCAGCAAGATAACCTCATTCCAAAAAAATTGCATATTATCATATGCTACTTAGTAAGACTGCTCTTTTAGAGCATATTGCAAGAATGATTTATCTTTAAAGAAATTATCTCAAAATCAAACTTAACAGTATGTGGATTCCCTAGCTGTGAACTGGGGAAAGTTTTCCTGAGTAGGAATGTTCTCCTGAAATTCCTCAGCTATGTGCTTTGAAAGGCAATAAATCAGAAATACCATTTTATGACAACATATTAAGGTATAGTCCAACTTTAAAAACCTGAAAGCTCAGCCCTATAAAACTGTATGTGAAGTTTCCCTCCCTCCCTCTAATTAATTCCAATGTCTTCAGTTATGGCAACTGCAGTGAATAACTTTTTTTGTAAAGAAGAAGAAAGTTGTTAGGCCCAAATAGATAGTTAATATCTATGCTTTGTACTGTGGAGAAAGTACATTCTTCAGAAAAAAAAAAACAAAAAACACCTGTAACTGGGACACACTCTTTATTTACCAGGTCATTAAACTTAGAACTATTGCAGCCCATGGCACATCTACTATACAACAATCTGCAATCAGTCAGGAAAATATTGTGCAAAACTAGGTATCGCTGCTGAAACAACATAAAACCTTGCCCTCCTATAGACATTGGAGTTGAAAACTGGAGCCCTTGCATCTAGCGATGTAACCATAAAATAGTGAAAGCAGCAGGAAATCCAAGGCAGTAAGTCTTATGAAAAAAACCCACAGCCTGGAGAATGAATTGAAACAGCAAGGGATAGAGGCATGCTTAGAACATACTGAAAAGATTATACTAACAGCAAGAAAGAGATAAAGACAACAGATCAGTAAGACCTCAGAAAGGCCAAAGTAACTGATTCTAAAAAGCTGAGAAACTGCATAACAGAACAACTAAAACAATGTAGAGTTACCAAGAACTACAGCATGTACTTGACAGAGAGTCAGAAGAGCACCATAAAGTTGTATTTGCAAGTACTAAAAGTCTAATAAATGACTCAGTAGGATGCTGATCAGAAGCTACAATAGTGGGACCCAGAGGAAACAAATAAATGTTAAGGGAAGAAAATCAACTCTTCAAAATAAGCAGAGCATTAACAGAAATACATTTGAACAGGAGAAGAAGCAAGCTTAACTTAGATTTTTGTGTTGCTCAGAAAAAGGCAAATAAATGTTAGAAAAACATTTAACTAACAACAATCTTGATATGGTTGGTTAAAAACTGGAACTATGCTACTGTCTCCATAGGAAGTTGAAATTTGTTTTCATTTTGAATTGGCATTAAAAATCTCCCCCCACCAGCACCAGAATGCAAAATTTGGAAAATGTTATGTGTCAATTTTTTTTTAAATTTATTCTTTAAAATATTCCAGCACATTATGTTACATTTTTTGTGCAAGGGCACATCTTTAAGTAGACTATCTTCTTTAAACTGCACTGAATGTTATGTTTAGAGGAAACATTGTCTTAACTTGTAAAATGCTATGTGTAAACTGACCTGATGAAAGGACACTAATTCACTGCTAGAGTAAGTCAAAACTAATTTAAAATACACAGTAACATCATGTCATGAACTACCTTCTTGGAAAGGAAAATCAAACACAAACCCTAAGCATTCTGATAAATATTTTCAAATCTGAAGGGCAAAAGAGTAGGCTCCTCAATCTAATCTTAAAATCAGACCTTCAGTACACAGTTCAATTTTCAAGAGTTCTGTCATTCATAACCCTAGCAAAAGTCAGGGATGAAATCTGTACATCTTTCAGCATATCTTAAAATCAATTCATTATTTTGGAAAACTGGAAATTATTTTTGTAGTTAATTTTTTAAAGTTCACAGGTTTCAAAATGATAGCAAGATATTTTTCTTTAGAAAGAAGTAGGAAGAAAGTTCCATTTCAGTCAGATAGTCTGTAAAGTAAAAGCATTTTCCTTCATATCTTTTATTATCTGAAAGGATATGTGTTAACTCTAGATTCAGTTATTTGGGGATAGCAGTCCTAATATCAGGTTTGTATTGATACATACTGATAAAGATGATGTAGTCTTTATGTGAAAGCAACTTGAGGATACTGTAAGCCTTAAACATGTTTGATTTTAAGACTTCACATCCACTGTCGTCATGGTCCTAAAGCAAACACCCATCTTTCCAAGATACATGAAGTTAAGAAAATAATCTTCCTTTGTTGCACTGCTATACAAATCCAAGATTAATAAAAACACAATTCACTCCCTATTGCCCATCCTGTCCTGAACTGAAAGACTTAAAGCTCCACCTCTTTCTTTTACATTGTGATTATCAATATGTCTGTTACCATATCTATTTACGTTCCACCCAGCTGGATGTAATAGTGTGGATTTTTTTCTGGGTGAAAGCTCCAAGCCTTGTACTCATACCTCTTCATTTTGAACATAAAAAAAGAATTGATCTGTCTGGGTGTAGAATTCCTTCAGTGTATTCTTGTGACTTATGAACTATCAACCTGCCCACAGAATACTACTTAAAAGTGCCTTTTCGAGTCCAGTGAACAGAGTAATAAATTAATCCACACCAATCTCATTAAGCTCTACCCTACTAAAATCCTAAATCCATTGAGAAAGATATATTGTATAGAATGAATAGAACTTGTGTGTTATTGCAGTAGACTGAGGTTTAGTGTTTTTCACAGGAAAGTCTGAGCCTCCATAGAAAACATACACTATACAGTTTAATAAATAGCACTGCACAGTCAGTACCAATTTTTGTATTATTATGGTTAAACTTTCTTGCAATCAGCAAGGAGATTACTATCTTTGTTTTATTATAAATATGAAAAACAATGCTTAATTAAAATTCTTGAGAAGTCAAGGGAGGAAAAATAAAAATGAAAAATTAATGGAACTGTTTTGAATAAAGAAACCTTTAAGATGACAAGACTCTCTTCTATTAGTAGTAATTTCACTTATTTTCTTTTGATGCACACTTAAATTTTCTCTTATGAAACTGTACTGTATTTTGCAGAATCAAAGAGACTACATATTACTGAATATAAATTTGAGTAGATGCATTTGTCAGACATTTTTCAAATTTTAAATGTTTGTCCATATTTAAAAATGCAAAGTGATTTAATACTTTCTATAAAATTTAATGACTTTAAAGTCAAAGGTCATTCAGTGACAAATAGTTACTTCTAATTGCTATACTAAACAAAATATAACAGTTCAGTTATATAATATAACAGTTAATATATATTATAATACAAAATATAACAGTTTTTGGAACTAAAAAAAGCCCTTTCTCTTCAGAGAGTAGTCCGGCTACAGTAAAATGTTCCACAATGTGAGAGTTTTGTATTTTTGCCTGTTTTTCCTGGATACATGCCTTTATTAAGGCACTGAATCTGCTTTAAGAAAAAGTGAACTCAACTGATTTTGCAAAGAAACAGTGTTTACATCTCAACAATATGCTATGAAAGCATGGAGCAAAATTATCTTCTCTGCACCTAAATATTTGCATTAATTTATGGTGAGATAAAGTTAAACATTTCTTCCTCAACTATAGTAAAGAAGTCAAGAATACAGTCTTCCAAAAACTTGCATAGGAAATACATGTTTTGTAATTATGAAAGTACATATAGATTGTACGTTCTTCAACTTATTGTAACTCATTTATTCAGCATTTCGCTACAGAAAAGTAAAATATAAGTGAAAGATTTTTTTACTTCCTTTTTTTTCCCTACAGGTAGGGGGTTTCTGTCCTTTATTGAGGAAGTAAATTGATTTTACAGAAACACAAGTAAAAATGCATCTCAGTATACTGCAGTGTAGTAAGAATACTTAATTATGACTACTATTCTATGCATAATTATTCATAATTATGTATTTAGAATCATTATTGGAAAACAGGGGATTGAAAAGAGAACTGAGGTAGGTAGTAAAATGCCTAACAAGATCAGACAAAGTATTTAGACGTATGTCTGTTTTTTATGTTAAGATTCAACAATGAGTAAGTATCAAGATACAAATTGAAAAATCCACTATCAACTGATTTAGCAATGTGTGATTTTGAATATGATTTTATGTATTTCATTAGAAAATTTATTTATAACGTGGAAACTTTAATTGAGACCTATTGCTCTGAGTGGACATGTTCACAGATATTACTAATTTATAGTTTTTTTCTAGTGCCCAATATATTTTCTTAACATCTCTACTGTGGTCATTTTTGCGTTGAAATGAACATACACACTTGCATGGGTTCATGCATTTGTGCAAATATGTATGAAATAATTTTAAGACAGATCCAAAATTCTACAGTTTTAATTGAGACAAAGAGAAAAAGCATACCTTTTCTGGATCAGATGTTGTAATGACCCACACGCAGTGTGCGTTGTCTTCATATTGAACTGGATAATTTGGTGATGTAATAATCCCACTTGGTCCACGTAAGTTAGAACCACATGTTCTAGCTAAAATGATAAACAACAAATCGGATTGTTTTTGATCAGTTGCTCTGTTTAAAATAAACATTGTAACATTGCCATAGCATTAATAACAACTTGCAGTGAAAGTATTATTATGCTGATATAATCTATAACAATCTGCCTTTGAAGATGTTTGAGCCAGTCAAAAAAATCCTGAAAAATGACCTACAGAGGAAGGAAACCGGCACTTTTCAATTAATTAGCCCAACGTTTTCACTACTTTATTCTTACTTTATGTAAATTAATTTCTCAAAATTATCATATTAATATTCTGTTTAGAGAGAGATTTACCCTCTCCAAGTGGCTGGAGGGAGCTTTCTATATATGAATGTAAGAAGGGCCAGTATGTGCTCTCCTCCATGATTTCTCCATATTTGGGGACAAAAAAAACATGTATCACAATGTTTGACTCTATGTAACAGCATATCCTTAACCTAAACTTGAACTTCTGTGGAGTCTCAGCTCTTTACACCAGAGAAAATAAAATTAGAAAGAAAAAAATATAAAATGGTTCTAGGCAATAGCCTGACTTTTGTAAAGCACAGATTCAATTGCGAAACCATCACAATCCCTCTGTCACATTCAGCAAATCTGGATAGTGAACATTTTGAAAATAGATTACTTTATGAATTAAGTTATTTTCCAAAGAGCATTARGGATAGATTTTCTAAAATATTCAGACATCTTAAAATATTTCATTATCTCAAAGTATTTAAAAAATATTTAGACATATAATTTCCAGTGACATCAAATGGAGTTATAGAACTCAGAACATTTTAAAATTCCATTGTCAGGTTTATGGTACTACAACACTTTGGCAACATGCTAAAATAGAGAGTCCAGATCATACCATTTCTAAGTATTTAGATATTGTGTATCTTCAAAGATCTGATTCTCAGAACTTATCTGCATAACTTCCATTAACTTTTGATATAATTTAGATTCTTCAGTTACTTAAGTTTCAGTACTGGCAAGAGGAATGACTACATTCGTTAAAAACTTGGTCATTCTTTTTCTGAGTATTGGATTAAAGTACCCAACATATTTCTGCTACTTTGGAAAATTTTAGTTTTCGTCTTTCTCTGTGGCTGCCTCCGTTCTGAAGAATGAAATATGAGCATTCCTTTACCTCACAAACTTGCTGGGAGGAAGCCCAATCTTCTGCATTAATAGAAGTGTGACTGGTACAAATAAGAAATAAGGAAACTAGAGGAAAATTACTTTCAGATTTTCTATCCTTCCATCACAATCTGCTACCAGCACTTGGTCCTTTGTTACTATGTTAGAGACTAGACTTTAAGAACTAGCTATAACTCCATGTCTAGATTGATTAAGCTAGGACTCAGTTTTCTGTGAAAATGTCTATCTATGTTTATGATAGAAACTGTCTTAATATACTTCCATGAATTTCACTTAGACACATCACATGGAAATCTTCCATAATGATCTCAGTAGAAGCCAAAAAACTCCTTGTCCACATAGGTAATTCTACCAAAGCATCACTGATGATTATTAACAAGCTGTCTGTGCTTAACATGGAAAAAAAGAACTAATCACATTTAAGTATGCCACTACATGCTGCCTACTAGCAATACAGAAAGCTTGGCATATTGCTGCTGTATCAAGCAAAATATATTCTTTTAATTGCCAGAATAACAAGAGCAGATTCATAGGATCTGAAATAGAAGACATTCTCATTCTAGTAACTGGTAGAAGCACCATACCTCCAGCACTACAACTAGCAGACAATTAATATTTATTCATTTATTTTCAATTCATCCTGCAAAGGTCTCCTACAGTAGGAACTAATACAGAGGTGCAACTTCTCAGCAATAAGCTTTTGAGTACAGTTTGTACTTTCTCTAGCTACCCACAAAGAAAGAAGGCTAGGAAACATCTCCCTTTCAGATCTTTTTTCAGTCAAGCTGTTATTCTCTTATCCTTCTCCTACTTGAATTTCAGGGGGAAGAAAAAAAAAAGGAGGGGAGAAAAAAAAAAAGGCAAGCAAGACCTACAATTGAAGTTCTGCCCAGAGGTCTGTTTAAGAAATGGAGTTACTACAAAACATTACACAAAAATTGTTAGATAGCCTTGTATATCACTTACAGAAAACAAGAATGAATTGCTGTAAGGTTTTTGTGTGGAATTCAAGAAAACTGGGAACATTTACATAAGCACCATTCAGTACCTGAGGCCTAACAGGCCTAAACTGCCCTGACCAGCCACACCTGGGGCCTCCCACCACTCCTTGCCCAGGGATCCATTTCAGGGTGGGATTGGACTATTGGTCTCTGCCTGAGCAATGTCTCAGGAGCAGCTGCCTGCAGTTCCACCACAGCCATGCCTGTGCCTGCTTACAGACTTTGTTGATCCTAACCCCCATCCAGGCTCTGATGTCTCAGCCCAGCCATGGCCTGTCCCCAGCCCCAGGGAAGTGCCCATTGTGCAAGGCTGGGGCTGCCCCTGATTTGCCCTGCTCCCTGCCTGGGGCGGTGGGTCTGCCTGCTGCTCCTGGGTCCCCAGGGGACCCCCAGCCCCTGCTGTGCCCTTGCAAGTAAGGTTGTTACATGGGCACTGTTTAATGTAAATAATGAACAAACTTGCCAACAGTAAGATGGTTCCTGTGACTATTCATCAGCTTCATAAATTCTGAACTTTGTTAGTCACCATTCTGGGGTAAATGCAAAGTTCAGCTTCTTCAGTAAGTCTCATAGGCTTGAAGTCATTAAGTTCACAGTAATTCCATGTAGTTTATCAGCTTTTCCACTTTAAGTTGATGATCATTTAGAAAATGTGATAAACAGTTCTTCGTATTGTGTATTTTATTATTAAATGCTTGGTATGAGCGCTACAAATACTGGCATCTTGACATGAATAATATGGACTACAAATAAAACTTGCATCTTTCACTTCCCACCATCTACAAACGTGCACCATGTGCAATGTGGTAATATTGAACCAGAATTATACACCATTCAGCCTAAACAACGTTAATCTGTGTTTAGAAAAAAACAAATAACTTTTAAAGACTGGCTGACTAGACCCTCAGACTGTTGTGAAATTTTAGCTCCAATTTTGGAAGTATGTTTGAGGAAAGTAACTTGTTTTTCCAACTGATGTTTTAATGGAAGTATAGGACTAATTCATCCTATTTTGTTAGAAGTTTACTGGAGGGAGTAAAGCGTAATAGAGATATTTGCAGATAATAAACTGAAAGAAACAGCAAACACTAGTAATAACAGRCAGATAATTCAGCAGCAAATAGCCTCTTTCTGCTGAGCATTACTTTTACCATGCATAGATTACTTCAGCTCATTTCTGCAATGTATTAGCAAACAAGAATAAATTCAGGAGATGAAAAAAAACACCAAACAAGTGTGAGCAGTGGAGTTGCGTGGACACGTTATTCTGCAGTAGTGTGAAACCAAGTACTGAGAGGTATATTTAGATTTTTCATTTAAATACACTGAGGTACAGAGACACTGAGCTCAAGAGACACTTGTGAGTCACAGTTGCTTTGCTGCTCTGGAAAGAGTAGGAGGTATGATTTTTTTTTTATTTCTTTTTTACAATGTTTTAAATTGTCCAGTCTTTACATGGATGTGCCTATGTAATATTACCCATGTTACATACAGCTTGTAATAATTTATCCAAGAACTGCCTTTATAGACTTTTTTATTAGGTCTGACTGGAATGGAGTTAACTTCCTTCATAGCAACTTGTATGGTGATGTGGTTTAGATTTGTAACTAGAATAGTGCTGATAACACACCAGTGTTTTGGCTATTGCCGAGCAGTGCTTGCACAACATCAAGGCCTTCTCTGTTTCTCACATTGCCCGGACAGCAAGTAGGCTGGGGGTGGGCAAGAAGTTGGGAGGGGACACAGCTGGGGCAGCTGACCCCAACTGACCAAAGGTATATCCCATAACATATGACATCATGCTCAATGTATAAAGCTGGGGGAAGAAGAAGGAAGCAGGGAACGTTTGGAGTGATGGCATTTGTCTTCCCAAGTAACCATTATGTGTGATGGAGCCCTGCTTTCCTGGAGATGGCTAAACATCTGCCCACTAATTGGAAGTAGTGAAGAAAATCCTTATTTTGCTTTGCTTTCATGCACAGCTTTGCTTAATTTATTAAACTGTCTTGATGTCCACCCACAAGTTTTCAGCTTTTGCTCTGCCAGTTCTGTCCCCCATCCCGGTTGGGGTGAGTGAGCGAGTGGCTGGGTGGGTGTTTAGCTGATGGCTGGGATCAACCCACCACAACTGTTTACACTCTTTAATGAAGAAAGCATAATTTACAAGTATATCACATATGTAATTATACAAGTTGAAAAATCTATTCTGGCAACATGAGAAAAATATTTTTCTTTTGGTATTATGAAATAACTAGGTAATGAAACCTTTTTTTATACATATATGAGTTTTATATAAGTGAGACTATGCTTTAGCTGATTCTTGAACAAGCAAAAGTTTAGGTCCAGGTGTTGCAAATCCTTCTCTCCACAGTCTCTCTATCATTTGCTGCCCTGGTAACTGGCATTCAGCATAAGATTTTGTGAGTAGAAGAAGAATCTCTTTGATCTACCTCAAAATGACAAATAAAGTATATCAAACAACTTGTATGATTCCTTTTTTTTCCTTTTCTTTTTTTTTTTTTTTTTTTTTTTTTTTTTTTTTTTTTTTTTTTTTTTTTTTTTTTTTTCCAGTGCCTGTCCTGGATAGGTTGTCTGGTTCTAGGAGGACATAAAGCAAGCACATTTCTAGGGTTAAGACTTTCATTAACATGTACAATCCAAATGTGCAACCCAAATTAATTTTTCTACTGAGAAAAAAGAAAAGTTCTGTACATAGATGTATACTCTTTATTTTTCCTATATACCTCAGTTCTGGAGTACTTTGACAGCATTTACATATTTTTCTGTGCTTTTATTACAGGCAGTAAATTGCAATGGAAAAACATACAAACAAACAAAAAGCCACCTCCCCCCATCCTCCTTAAAAGCAGGGGGAGGAACTTATTCATTGGTTCAGACCACACTGAGAAAACATCTAGAAAAGAAGTCAGAAGGTTAGGTCATTTGTAACGTTGAGCAAAATAGATGAAAGAGAAGGGAATTTATGGAAAAATTAGGACTATGTAAATATCTGGGACTGATAGGAACACAACATGATTGTGAGGAGCTCCTATTTAGGAATCTAATTAGAAAAGTTTAACCTAAATCTAACTAACTAGTTCTACTTAAGATATGTTTACATGACAAAAAAAAGATTAAGTGAAATGAAAACTATTAAAAAGGAAATTAGCTCCCTAAATTGATACCATTTCTGCATCTTTGCTTGTGTGCTTCAAGCTACAGAAAGATCTTTGGATATATATAATCATATATATATACACACAGACATACACAAAATATATGTATGATGTATAAACTATATATATATGTGTGTGTGTGTGTGTTTTTGCTTTGTTTTGAACATAATTTCATTGCATTTCCAAACAGAAATTATAAATTACCCTTCCAAACTTCAGGAAAAATTCCAAACAATAGCACCTACCTCTGCAAATTGGCCTGTGATCACTCCAGGCAGCCAGTGTATCTGTTACTCTCTGACAAGTGATGCTCTTAGAACCTTGCAGCACATAATTATCTTCACAGGAAAACTGCACATTTGCACCCACCCTAGGAGAAAAATGGGAGGAAGAATGAAAGATTAAAATATATTTTAAATATCACCCCCCCCAAATAAATGTAAATGTCACCAAATGACAATATTTCTAGGTCCAAACAAAGAAATTAAGGTGGGAAATTGTAGTTCATCATTACTATATTAATAAAAAACAACTTCTACTATAGGGAACAGGTCTACTATTTAGTTTGTCCACCTTTTAAAGATGTAAGGCTAGGAATATAAAGCAATTGTGATACTAAGTTTCATCCTTTAAACTATGACTTCGATGAATGCATAGAGAGATATATTTTTTAAGAAAATATATAATCACTGTTCTTTCAGGCAGCAAAATTTACTTAATGAATAGTTTCAACCTCTCCATATTCTCTTAAATGAGAAAATAAGCAGTCAGATATGGTAATTTCTCAACATGTACAACCAGGAAATATTAATTTCAGTAAACTGTAATCATTCATTAAATATTCCTGAATGTTGAAATTTCCTGTTAAAAATTATGCTAAATGATAACTTTTATTAGGACTGAAATATGACTGTTACACTTGTAAGTTTGAAATGTGTCTCTTTGGAATGATTTATAACTTTATTCTTTTTTTTTTTTAAGTAAATAATTTCTTTCTGAACAATGCTGACAAATATTTATGTAGAATTAAAAAAATGTATATAGTTACTGTGCATCTCAAAGAGAGCTTTCCTAAACAGTATTTACATTTCTGCTTCCATTTATTATTTGTGACATTCTTTGTTCCTCATCATAATCAACTGGTTTTGTTGTTAGCTTTCTTGCACTTTTAAATCCTTATCTGATAATCTCATGCTGTGAACTAAGTGATCTTGATGAAGCAGATTTCTCAGTTTGGTCTTTCTAAGTCACTGAGTCCTAAACACCAGGGGATTGCTGGATGGCGGTCAGAAAGCTCAGTGGTTAAAATTGTGCTGTGGAGAATAGCAAATATAATCTTATTCACTAACGTCCAGCTCATTCCCACCCTTCAAGAACAAATATTCTGTTAGTTTCTCAGAGGATTTCACAAAGACAAACTATATTGTTTATCACTATTGTGATGTACTTCTATAGTTCTTTCACAAAACTTTAATAGGACCCTTTTTCCTTTTTTTTTTTAATTTTAAAATTTGAATGTGATGCTCCAAATTTAGGAATGCTTTAAAAACTACTTTTCTTACAAATTTAGGAATGCTTTAAAAACTACTTTTCTTAACACTTGGTTCGTGAGCTGTTAAATGTGAAAAAATCAGATGGGTAGGGAAAATATTGGCCCTTTCCATCAGTAGTTCATGGGAAATGCATGAAATCCTTGAAGAGTAACATAATTTTCCAAAATTGTATTTATTTTATATTTGTCATAAACTACTATCCTTCAGAACATTCTTAAAACCCTCCAGAAAAATAGACCGAGCATGATTCCAAATACATACCTCAAATTAATAAACAATTAGTTTCTCTTATTGGTAAAGAAAATATTAGGATTAATTAATCTGGCATTTTAATGTTCTAAACACCTATTTTTAAAATGCATTTTCTCGTATTTTCTAAAATTATGAGCTCTGAAAATTTATTCTATGGAAACAGGAAAAAACCAATCAGTTACCTAGTTGTGATAAATGTAAATTGAGAATTGAAGTATTTAAAAAACATATAGGATAAAGACCTTCCCAAAAGTGTAGTGATGTGATGGGTGAACCAACATGAAAGCTTCAACATTTCCCTGAAGTTTGCTACTATAAAGACATGTAAGGAGAATTATGAAACTGTGCACATACAAAATAATAGAGTGAAATGAAATGTATAAATTATTCGATGCCTGCAATTGCAATTTATAATTTAACATACCTGATTATTCCCCCCAAGAAAGAAAGAAGGGAAAAAAACAGGAGGAATGCAAATATTCTGATGTCTTTCATCAAGTGAAGGATTTAATGTTTAGACTGGGTTTTCATCATTACAGCAATATTAAGAAAAAATTTTTATTAATGGATACATAAAATGTTACACACTAATTTAATCTATACACTTACGATGATTCAATTTGTTTCACTATTATTCTATACAGTATATTGTATTTTTTCCCAAAGCTCTGGAAATAGCTTGTATCTAAGGACTAATAATGTGAACTTTACACGGTGGATATCATCTTTTGAAATGTTTGATCACAAACTAAGTGACACAAAATAAATATGCTGACTACAACATATTAAAAACAAACAAAAAATCTAGCAAAAACGTCACATTAAAGAGCAAGATAGGAACACGAAGTACTCAAAAGCTCCTGAGTGTTAGAATTCGAGGTGGAGAGAAACCTGAATGCCAGCTACAGGCATTGACAAGTACAATCTTTTGAAAGTCATTTCAAGAATTCTAATTAAACTTCAGGTGGGCTACAGAAGAGCAGTCATAGGTTTTACCAGAATGACTGAGATAGTTCTGGACACGGTTTATGTGTTGCTACACTATACGCTAAGCCTGCTTTAATATCAGTTAAGATCCATCCTTTTTGAAGCACCTGTTGCGAGAAATCAGGTTTATGCCATGACTCTGACAACAGATACTTTCAAGAAAACAATTTTGATGTCATTTTAATTCTGTTGAGGCTTACAAAAAAAAGGAAAAAGGTATTGAAAATTTCTAAATACTGCTGAATAGAGGTACAGACTGTCACACTATAATATATGTGAAGGAAATTAAAAGTTTATGTAACTAACTGGTTAATAATGAAATATGTGTATATATCTATAGATAGTTGTTATATAATACATACATTGCAGATATCTGAATCAAACCATATAACTTTAGATGTTTAAGAGAACAGTGGATACTGAGAAATCTTAGGTAAGCTGAGTCATTAGAGTATTTTCTATGTCCAGACAATCAGATATATCTAAATAAGCATCTTAGGGGAGGGGATGCATCTGGGCCACCAGTCTACAATAAAAGTCCTTATCGTCTAAGCAAYGTCTAAATTGCTGAGTCTGTCCATTGATTCTGCTTGACATTTTTCCATTAGAAAGGGGGCATCCTTTTAAAGCAGTGTTTAACTTATTTGATCTGTGATTTCAAAGGAAATTATTACTTCACTTAATTTCCACTTGTTAACAATGAATGTTTTCAATTTCTTTTTTTCACATTTTTACCTCGTTAGTCACTGAGCAAATCTGTGGGCACTGGAAGTGTTTTGTTTTGTTTTGTTAATTGTCTATGATGTAAACTTTCAACAGGGGAAAGAAATGTTTCCTCTTTTTTCTTTTTCTATTTTAAATTTGAACTGTATCAAAGCAAAATTTGTGGTTTTATAAAGAAGGCTAGAATTTGACTGAAAGAAACCATTTTTTAAAAAGAAAAAAATTCTGTAAGAAATACTAAGCATAAGAAAGTTCATTTAATTTTAAAAAGCTGTTTTGAAAATTTAAAAGCTATTTTTGTTACAAGTGTCAGTTGAATTTTGGAAAATGATTGTATTTTCACAGTCCCACACATACCATATAATATTTAAGGAGAGCTGAAATGTTATTCTTTATATCTATTTTAGATTTTGTTTAAACAATCTACTGTTCTGAGATCTCACATAAAAATAAAATGTGATATTGACCCCAAAATTATATTGATTATGTTCTCATTCATCTAGCAAAGTCTGAGTTGCCATTTCTCTCTCAAAATGAATCCAAATATCCACTGGATTTTTTTGAAATCACTGAAAATCACCTCCGCTACTTCCTGAACTGAACACAGTAAAAGCATGGCAGGAGGACAGAATGAAAAGGTTAAGATTTCAATATCTTTTTGTCTGCTTTATGATATTAGAATGAATGCCATTATTATGCTGAAAATGTTGAAACCCTTTTCAAAGAACTTGTCATCACTGAATCAGTTGGGTCCCAGGCTGTCTTGAAAATAAACCCTCTGCCTTTCTATCAATCCCACTCACARCACGTCTTTCAGTAGATTGGAAAAGATTTTGAATAATGTGCATTTTCACATGTTTTAGTTCAGATTAATATCCACAGTTGTCATTCTTCTGACAAGAACAATAGCTACTTCTGGTGTCTATACTTGCCTCTTAGAAAAGAAAAAACATTGCCTTTCTTTTACTCTCCACAGTATTTTCACTACATTGGAGAAATGCAAGCAACAGCAAATATTATTTTCCCTTCTCTTATGGAAGAGCTTGATCTGTCATTTCAGAGAAAGAAAAACTAAATTCCAGCCAAATTCTCTATTTAAATGCCAAGCTAGACATAGATAGCTAAACTTCAAGATAGCATTTTAAATAGATATAAAAAAAGAAGTTTACAGTACATGAAAAACAGTTGCTGTTGCATAACCAATTTTCAGATAACAAATAAAGTTTAGAAGGAAAAGAAAATTTTATTGTTTCTCAAATAATATTCAGAGGCCCAAAAACATGCACACAAATAATAAGTGATCAAAGTATATTAAGGTGTTTTATTTATCATACCTCATATGATGTTGCTTGTGCTATTTTTGAACACCTTATGCATTCTTTTATCCCCGTGAACAGTAAGATACATTAGGTGAAACGAAAATAGTGTCAGAGACTGAATGGGGTAAAGGGAGGGGAATAGCCTTGCTCTGTCAATTGAGTAAGCGTTGCTCATAAGTAAGCTCCAGGCATGTAAGATACCTTCAAGCCACATTCATTCATAAGAGACTGTTCAAAATATAGTTATGTATGTTTTGCAAGGTTCCTTGATATTAGATTCCCTCAGATACCTTAAAATATACTTTGAGCTTTAAGGTTTTTCTGGGCTTTCCCTCTTCTTGATATTTTCATGCACTGCTGGGAATTTTATTGTTGGGCTCTCCCATGTTGGGACTCACGTGTTTGGATCTTTGGACCTGTTTCACCAAAATTATTTTAGATCCCTTTCTCTTTCAAATTACAGACTACAGTCTAAAGGGAAAAGAAGTAATTCTCTCTCTTACCCTCTTCCAGCTTACCAGTGCTCTTAGACCTGCCAGTCAAAGTGCATGTGGTGTTTTTTCTTAACAATTGTTCATATGCCACTGACTTGGACCATAACTAGATGAGAGTCTGCTCGGCCCACAGTGTATCATGAACACATAAAATCTGTACAAGATTCATAGATTCACAGAATAAATTAGATTGGATGAGGACGTCATCTAGTCCAATGCCCCACTCCAAGCAAGTCCAGTTGGAACAGAGGACTCAGGGACTTGTTCAGGTGAGCTTTGAATGCTTCCCTGGATGGAGATTCCACAAACTCTCTGGGAAACTTGCTCCAGTGTTTGACCATCCTCATAGTAAAAACCTTTTTTTTTTTTTTTTTTTTTCAAATCCTGAATCTAGTAGTAATTTACCATGTTCCAACTTATGTCCATTGCTTCTAGTCCTGCCACTGTCCACTTCTGAGAAGATGAGAAGAGTCTGGCTTTCTCTTCTCTACACTCTCCTGTTTAGTAGCTGTAGATAGCAACAAGGTCCTTCAGATTCCCTTAAGGCTGAGCAAACCCAGAACTCTCAGCCTCTTCTTATATGTCTGTGCTCAGGCTCCCTCACCATCCTGATCTGCTGAACTTACTCTGGTATCTATAGTTAATGGAGTGAGAAAGGCCCCTTCAAGTGTGAATTCATGCTATTTTCCATTAAACATTTAGGCTATGGGGTTAACTCTTTCCAGAGATGCTTTTCTCTCTCCACTAATAACAGAGCGATCCTAGATGCTGCCCTTAATTCTTTGAATGAAGTATTTGATTTGGAGGAATTCAGAAGAAGAAAAGGCTCTGCACCCTTTATGGCTATGAGGAGAGACTCAAGAGGAGGAGGGAAACTGAGGCATAACTGCACAAATAGTAAAGTAAAATACTCTCCAAAATAACAGTGGAAGTATACAGGTATCCCTTGGATGAATACACACAGACACTTTAATACATCCTGAGAAAGAGTTATATTTTAGTATCCCATTTTTACCTAGTCTTCTACCAACTGATGTTTCTCTCCTCAATACATCAAGCATTAATAAAGACGTAGATAAAAATTATGTTTGTTTTCATAAAACAGCAGACCTTTAGACAGCAAGTGTGTACTATATTTTTGTATCATACAATTTTGCTTGCAGCAGCTGTACTTGCCAAGTTGAATCAGAATATATAGAACAGGATAATAGCAAACATCTTCTGGACAGCTTGTCTCTCTCTAGCCTATTTATTGAAAAGCTCATTTCACTTCATTATTTTTTAAAACACATTTAACTGCTGCCCAGTTGCTAATGAAATCATGACTTTGCATATAACTGATTCTCTTAATGTTGGAGTTGTTTATGAGTTCTCAAACTCCTTTGAGGGTAAATAGAGAAAAATCCAAAAAGAGTAGGTCAGTCAGAAATAGAATAGATTTTTAAATTATTTTTCCCCTCAGTTATGCCCTAGCTTGGAAGAGCCTTGATTCAGGAGCCAGGTTTGATTAACTTGCTTTCTGCAATTGCAGAGAACTTTGCACAATTCCTTCTACTTCCTATGAAGTTTTCCTTTCCATTTACTCTTAGGTCTGTCTGTCAATTCCCTGCTGAGCAATTTATAAATCTCTGCATGAGCTGGAGGCTCCCATCTCCTTCCTTTGACCCTCTGCCACACCTTGAAGTCTCTGCTTTATTTCCCCAATAGGGAAAGAGCAACCTTCCTCCTTTCTCCATAGAGGTCCATTTGACCTCGTCTTCTTTTTTTAATGAGTATAAAAAAAGCTGAAAACAAAAAAAGCAAGGAGATGGCATTCATCACAGACTCAGACACTGAATTTGCCATGTTTCCCAAGCTTTTTAACAACTTCTATATAGTGGGAAAACAGACAATTCTCTCTGCTGCTTCTTCTATGCTGTCCAGAGAGTTCTGCCTTTCCTACACAGACAAGATTATTAAGTTGTGAACTTCCTATTTAAAATGCATTGATTTAAAAAAGAAACAAACAAAAACAATTCAAGATATGCAATGGACTGGAGCTATTTTGACAAAGACTCAACACATTTAAAACTAGGGAACCAATACATATCTGTAGTTGCATGCTCTGTATACATGTAACAGGAAATACCTTCCTCTTGGTCATATAGAAAACTAAATGTGCCTACCTGAAGTCAGAGCCCACCCTTTTCCCATTTTCAGGAATTCCAGGATCAGGACATGTATCAGATGCAATTGCATCCCCACCCTGGGTCACTGCAAAGTAAAGGAAAAAAAAATTAGACACGCAGCTGTAAAGGTGACTCTTCACTTTTCCCATACATTAACTAACTTCCATGGCCTGAATTTAACCATATGCATATTCATAATTTTTACCTGAAACAGTATAAATTATGACCAAAAATAAGCCACATATAACTGATTTCTTGGGTGTATTGTTTATTTCTTTGGTTATGATAAAAAAAAAAAACATGTTTTGCTTCTGTGGGAAAATAAATGATTGATTTCCCATGGTCAGTCATCTTTTTATGGATATACTAGGATCCACAGCTTTTCTCAGACAGGGAAAACAACATTTTGTGAAGTCACCTTCTGAAATATTCACAACACACCATTGTAAGATTAAGATAGTATAAGAAAATAAAATCTCATTTAAGCTTCCATCCATAATAAGACTTGAAATAGACAAAAGCCAAGAACCCAAGTGTAATACAGAAATATTTTTATGAAGATAAACTTCATCTCAAAAATGTACAGAAAACCCCACAGAGCAATGCATTTGTAACCAGCTGAATATATGCTCATGCAAACGAGGCTCAAAATCTCTATTTTGTGTTTTCAGGTAGGAATAGAAAGTGAAGGTATCCTATATTGTTCCATTCCTTTTGTCCTCCATTCTTTCTCCCTCCAGTCTGTCAGATACTTAAATAACACTAGGTATATAAACATATAAACTTACAGTCCTTTCAAAACTCAAAAAAAATTGAACATTCAATTTTCACTTTTTTCTTGTTTTTCTTTTGTCTTTTCATTTGTAAAAAGGTATTTAAGACATATGAGGAATTCAAAGTAATTAATCATAAAGAAAAGACATAAAGTAACAGAGCACAACACCATGAATATACAGAAAACCTGAATACGCATGTGCTTTCTATCCTGCACATACGCACATGCGTGTCCATGCATAGTTACACTCCTCCTGTCTTTCTGTTTCTTCCACAGAAGAATAGAGCTAGTAGAAATCTGTGGATCACATTTTTCATCTTAAAAGATTTTTGGGAAACCCTTAAGGACAAGGACAAATGTTCTTCCTGAATAAAAAAAAAAGTTAGTTGGAATATTTTAGCTGCACAAAATAAATTACACAAGCCTGAGTGGATTACAGATGACAGCATTACGCTGAAAGGTGATGAGAGATTAGATGTAAAAAGGGGCTAGTTTTCCCACACAGTGATATGTTTTCAAATTGAATGCAGTGGCAAAAAGAGTGGTGACAAGCAGGATACATACAATCAGATGGTAACAGCTATAAATCTTTATGTCTGTTTTGGAAGCATCAGGGACAATTAATTTATACAGAAATCCAAAGTTTTACAAGAGATAATTTAAAGAAATTAAAAACTGCATTACAACACTACAAAAATATAACTACAACAAAGCACTTGTAAGTATCAAAATGCTTGACCTGAGCATAGATTCTTCTTAAAGTAGAGAAACTGCAACCATTACAGTATATTTCAACATTTGTCTACATTCTTTTTTTATTTTGGCCTGTAGGCATCCAGGAAGATGTGCCGAGTTCCAGACATATGATACCTGCTCTGTTTCAAGAGACAGTATTCCTATGGGTAAAGGATAGCCTGAATCACCCTTCCCTGATATTGGTGTGAGAGCGTGTTGACAGAGGAATGCAGTGGCTGAGAAGAAAATTTTGCAAAGATCATCGTCCATCTGGGGAGGTCACTTCATTCTGTGCTATGAGTAAGATCTCAGTCAACACTTACTGATGTCCCAAACAAAATACTTACGCATTTTGTATGTATGTCTGTAAAAGGAGGTAGCAATGTGTTTGTACTTAAAACATGATAGCAAAGGCAGTGTTCTCCACCTTGTATTACAGTTGTTACCATAAGATTYGAGTTTAGTAAACTTGATATGTTGAATAACCGTATCAGTCATATCACTTATTTTCGTGTTTTGGTGATTTAGTAGTCAAAATTGAACCTCACTTCCACTACTAACCTGACTACACTTCTGTGCTAAAAGTAGTAAATATGTGGGGTTTTTTTTCTGAAAAAATGGAAGAAATGTTAGTAGGAAAATTATTTATTTTAAGGAACATCAGTGTACAAGCAGGCTGCTTTTCTAGCAAGATCAGTTTTAGACTATAACAGCATTTCAATGCTGACACTTCCCAAGAAACTACAAAATTAAATTCCCAAAATAAAATGCATGTTTACTAGCTAGTATAGACTTGTTCTGAAAGCCTTTATTCACACACATAAAATTTTTTATCAGTCTAAGTAATATTAGTGAAATTAGCAGGATTGGGCTCCTGGTCTGGAGTGTTTTCAAGATGGTGAATTCCAGATGCTATACTTTTGTCCAGCTGAACTGGATTTTTATTCGTGGTTGGTTTTTTATTTATCAGGAAATAAATTTTTAAGTAAAACAGATTTTTAATTGTGTTTCCAAAACATTTCTGAGATTATCATAATATTTCTTCACCTAGTTTAAAGAAAGATTTCTGGGACAAACAGGGTACAATACAATAAGTAGTGTTAAAAAGATGTGGAGAAAGAGATGATTCCTTCCCTCTCCTATATTTTTAAAACATTCTTTGCTGGTTTTGGCTGGGATAGAGTTAATTTTCTTCATAGTAGCTAGTATGGGGCTATGTTTTGGATTTGTGCTGGAAACAGTGTTGATAATACAGGGATGTTTTTGTTACTGCTGAGCAGTGCTTACATAAAGTCAAGGCCTTTTCTGCTTCTCACACCACCCCACCAGCGAGGAGGCTGGGGGTGCACAAGGAGTTGGGAGGGGACACAGCTGGGACAGCTGACCCCAACTGACCAAAGGGATATTCCATACCATATGACATCATGCTCAGCATATAAAGCTGGGGGAAGAAGAAGGAAGGGGGGAACTTTCGGAGTGATGGCRTTTGTCTTCCCAAGTAACCGTTACGCATGATGGAGCCCTGCTTTCCTGGAGATGGCTGAACACCTGCCTGCCGATGGGAAGTAGTAAATTAATTCCTTGTTTTGCTTTGCTTGTGTGTGCATTTTTTGCTTTACCTATTAAACTATCTTTATCTCAACCCATGAGTTTTCTCACTTTTACTCTTCKGATTCTCTCCCCCATCCCACCATGGGGGAGTGAGTAAGCGGCTGTGGTGCTTAGTTGCTGGCTGGGGTTGAACCATGACAGTCCTTTTTGGCACCCAAAGGGGACTCGAAGTGTTCAAGATAACGACAGATTTGACTGGAATGTGCTGGATTGAATTTATAGCTGTTACTGCCTTTTAGCTATTAATTGGCAGACTCCCGTGCTTGCCATGGGGCTTGCTTGCCTTACTGTACATTAGAGTCTCGTGCTTGTTAGTGGCTGCTTTTTGCTTTTGCTGCTTGCTGTATTGCTGTACTGCTCATCATCTTACTGTGCTGTGCCTGGGAACATTTTGATAACAGCAATGGCCATGCGCCTGGGCTGGCAGATGGCCAGGACATTGCTGCTGTTTCTGTGCTGCTGTACTGGACAGGCTGGAACTCCACTGTGAACTCAAGTCGAAGGGACTGTGACCTGTGGATGAGTCCACACAGGAGCAGGACACCCCGAAGTGTCTGTGGCTGTGGATAAGGCCACGCCAGAGCAGGTACATCTCGAAGCGTCTGTGGCCGTGGTTATGTCTGTCCCACAGCAGGTATACCTCTAAAGGATTGTGGCCCAAGGATAAGTCCGCACTGCAGAAGGTACACCTCGAAGCATCTGTGGCTGTGCATGAGGTCATGCTGGACCTTTGCAAAATTTTCTTCTCAGCCACTATCTTCCTCTGTCAACACGCTCTCACACCAATACCAGGGAAAGGTGATTCAGGCTATCATTTACCCATAGAAATACTGTCTCTTGAAACAGAGCTATCATATGTCTGGAACTCGGCACATCTTCCTGGATGTCTACAGGCCTTGTTAAACATGTCCTAGCTTTTAGCTTCTTCTTTCCCCAATGAACTGTCAAGTGTTTTTTTAACAGATGGTGGTTGCATGACATGCTGTCATAACAAAATAAATCCAATTCCCTGTAAAACAAGTCTGTCTGATTTTATCTTTCCAGGTGCGAAAAAAGGAACAAATTTCTCAAATTAGTGAAACCATTTATTATTTTTAGTGGTTCAGAGACACCAAGGACTTCAATGCATTTATAAATATATGTATATACTTTTAAATGTTAATATACTTAAAACCTTTACCTGCCAGTATTTTGGGATTTACCTAAAAATTAGATTTTAAGATTTTAAGACTGTTTTTAGTTCCAACATTTGTTAGCATTCAGACTGAAAATAGCTGAAAAGATGCCCAAGCGAATCCCTGTCAGAGACCTTTATCTTCCTCTGTTTCAATCCTGTCAGATTTCCCCTTTATCCACAGCTATGAAGTATTATCTGCTGCTACTGAGATCCATAACATGTGGGAGGGGAAAGTATCATCTTTGATTTGAGTATCTCGGTTCCAGAATATGTTTAAAACTTGCAGCCTCTTTCTGAAAGCATCTCTTAGACATGTCATCTTCTATTCATCCAGTCACATGCCCAATCTTTCACCGTTTTACCTTTAAAGAAAAAGACTTTTGTATGCCCTTGAAAGACCCATGTCTTACCTGTTTGTACTCTTTCAAAATGATACTGTATAAAGTTTCATTTACCTAGGGTGTTATAAAGTGTTTCATGCTTTTTGCATCTTTCTTCTGATTTTTCCTTCTTTATCATATCAAACTTAAATTGCTTCTCATTACTTTCAAAGCTCATTCACAGACTATCTGTATTTTAACTATCATCTCAATTTTCATTTTAGAATTTTAACATTTCAAAACAGTGAAGGTATTAAGGAAAATGGAACATAATTTTCCTTTTTAAAGCTTGCAAAACTTAGGAATAAATATCAATTATGCAGAAACTTTGGCACAGCTATGCACTAATTAGTAGCATTTATCTTAAAGCACTAGCAATGTTCCTTTGTATTGTGAATATAAACTAAACATTTATAAACCTGTATTTACGAGAAATAAATCTAAGACCAGCCTAAATAATACCAGCCTCTCTTAATATATTCTTAGTACATTCTCAGTATGCCCTCTCTGTTTTAAAAAGAAGTTTAAGAGTATATAATCCTGGCAAATATCAAAGTAAGGTATTACTTTACATAGATAATTCTTCACACTCTATCCTAGTTGCACACAGTTCTTCAAGGAACCATCAGCTAGAGAAAACGGTGTGTATTCTATGAGACTAACATCAGAAAAAGTATTTGAAGTTACAGGGTAGGGAGAACAGTGAGGAAAGATTCTAGTCAGTTTTTTTTTTTTTTCTTTTTTTTTAAATACTAGTTACTGTAGAGTCTAACAGAACTCTGCCTTTCTCTTTTTTTAACAGAGGGTTTGAGAACATCAAAGATGCTTCAACCACCAGACATGTCTTTAGTATAGAGACAGAGCATTCTCAGTGGACACAGCTTAACTCTGGAACTTCTCAACATGCCATGCTATTATATACTGCAAAATTTATGTATTCTCAGACCTTTCTGCAGAAACAGTTGAAGAGAAGCTGTGAGCTCATTAACGTGATGGACAGCTTTTCAGTCTATATACAACCTCTATGGTTAAGACTGGTAATTTAAATTTCTATTTGATAAAAAAATCTATTCTTTCTTTACTGACTGAGAATGAATCAACAGGATTTCTTCCCTTTTCTCAGTTGGGAACATGCAGACTGGAGTTTCCACAGTTTTGGAGGTCATCTTTATTGGTTTACTTGGTATATAACATAGTAAGAACAGAACTCCTTTAAGATGTTTCATATGTCCTGATTCTAACACAGTAGTACAGAAGAAAGACTGGCAGTAACTGCAAATGGAAATCAGACTTTTAAAAGTTGTAATCATAATAATAGACAATTAGCAGATACATTGACATCCTAATTTAGCTCAGCATTTGGGAAGTGTTTAACTTTAATCAAGGAGCCATATTAGGCAGGAGGAAGGGAGGGTGCAACATATGTTTCATGCAGCAAGACGAGCAACATGAGATCTCCCTTGTTATAATATCGGTTCTACTGTAGGCAAGCTGCCCTGCTTTAGATGCATTTGGAATCTGAATATACATTAATGATCTACTCATGCTCATGTAAAGCATGTGATGAAATGCTTTGAAGGGCTGGACTTTGAAGCAAAAAATTATTATGTATAGATGCATTATACTGCATATCTTTCTTCAGCAGCCATTAGGTTAGTAACAAATATTTGGCGTTCATGCTTCAGGCTGCAACACCTGCAGGTTTTGGCAGTCTGTCTGGCCATTTACTCATTCTCCTAGTTATATCAGCAACCTATAGAAAGGTTCTGGATTTTAAAAAAAAAACCCAAAACAAAACACAAAACAAAATAAAAAACAAAAAACAACTTATATAAACCCAGGAACACTCATTCCTTCAATAATTTGTTTTGAATAATTTTCAAATTAAACCAAAAATTGTAAGAATCACCTACAAGAAGGCCTTGTCAAATACTGCGTGGAGGCTACAGAAAACACTCTAAAATTCCCCATGGAAAGATATTATAAGAAATGGCAGTTTTTCTAGAGCAGACTGACAAGTTTGTAAACTGAACAAGACTTTACAATGAATGAATACTTTATCTCTGTGTGATGATGCAAATAAAAGCTGACATATGTAAATATCAACCCCTTTCCAGTCAAGAAGTCACACATACATGCAATGACATTGTATCAATGAAACGAGATAACAGATGCATTAAGTAATGTATTAGAGCCATATCTTGATTATTTGTTAAGCTCCTTAGATTTACATTTATTTACATTTTAATTTTTGAAAAGGTTGATTCATATTAAAAAACATCTAACAGTTCTAGACATAATTTTGGTCATTAAATAATTATGCTTCAAAAGTGAACCCAAAACATTTCAATTATTCTTTATCAAGTGTACTAGAAATTACTTGTTTCACATAGTGATGAATAATGTGGTCGCTGGAAAAGAAAAAAAGACACATATACTTAACGTCTTGACATGACAATACATGGAGAATAGGTATAAAAGATTATCGTTGTATAAAAGAACTGAATATACTGGGGTTGTTTTGAATTTAGAAAGTTGGAATTAGTGGATGAAAAGAATGATTTTAGAACACAAAAGCTTCAATCCACAAATACATTCACAGGCAGAATTAATTGACTGAAATTTTCCACYGTAAGTTTTGCTGCATTTGCTCTAAAATGTCAGTTACCCCCATCCTGAGGATAATTTCAAGCTTTCAAAGTTTTGGACTTATCCAGATCAAAATAAAAGAATGAATTTGAGAATAATTTTAATGGCCAGACTGCATATACAGCAGGAGGTCTTTTTTTTATTTGCAAAGACATTTATTAGGAGACTTCTCATGTGTTGCACTTCTTAGCAGCACATAAGCTTTAGCCATTTCAAGATAGTGTCTTACTGCAAATAATAGGGGAGCAAGGGTCATGATTAAACTTGCTTATAAACAATGTATTTGCATACACCAAATCATCTGTATTAGATTTTATTTTGAAAACTATGACACGGTCAGAAAAGGGCAAAACAGTTTGTTTTACATGAAAATATGCATAAAAAGTCACACTTAGTCATTTTAATAATTTTGGCCTACATAATTTTGACTACATTAAAAAAAGGTGATAGGGTTTTTTTGTCTCTTGAACTTTTCACCAAATTAGAGGACATAAATTAGATTTAACTCTTTGTTTCTTTTCCTGATATCTCTTTTGCAGAAAGACATACATGAAAAGTATTAAGTTGGAACTCTAATAATGAGATACAAGGGCATTACTTATACAGGTATATGAAAGTATATGCTTAGTGACAGATATTGCCTTAAAATTAAATAAGATCTCAGACGTGATAGAAAATACAGATTTGAGTAGAAATAATAGCTGCAACCAAAATACCATGACAAAAAATATATATTTCACCTGGACAAAGAAATATAAAGAGCACTATATAATATTTTTCCATACAATTTCATCCAGGCTTTTCATCCAGAAACCATTATCCAAAACTTGCCCAGGTGAATCTGGGCCCAGAATACTCTTACAGATGGCATTGTGTTTCTTAAAAATTATTAACAAATCTTCCAAAGTATTGTTCTATTAGTTCAGCAAGCTATAGAGAGCTGTTAGATTTAATTTAAAACTGAAGTTCTCCAGTGTTTCTCACTATAAGAGTGTTTTAGCTTTGAAAATTTGTAAGGAAAGTTTAATCATCCCTCTTGCTTTAAAAAGTCAGATTAAAAAAAAAGTATTCATTTCTGCAACTGAAACTATAAAAAATCCTATCATTTTCACATGCTAAAAAGAATTCTTTTAGCTTTTTTTGAATCAGCTCTAGCATCTTCACACACTGGGAAATCATCATCCCACTGGATTGCAGCTGTCAACACTTAGTTAAAATACAGGTTCTCTGTAGTTTACCAATATATTTATGGCATTCTTTCCTCCAGCAGCTGGGGATTTCTACCAGTAGTCTTATACTTGCTATAACCAAAATAGCTGGTATGTCCCACTTATCCTTGTTATTCCTTAGTGATCACAAGGCCTGAGAATAGATTGTCCTTACATAAATCAGACACTAGTTTTGTCCATTCTTAGAGAGTGAATCAGCAGTTAAAGAAAAGGAAAAAAAGTTTTTTCTCACTTTGTTTTGTTCTGTTTTGGTTTCCCAAGGGAATATGACCAACTCTCCTTTGCATCCACCTCTGTTTTCAGCACCTGAATATAAGATTTATTCCAGCATAATGAAGCAACTTAAGGCTCGGCAGATGCATAGCTTTCAGTCAGTCTGGGAGCTTATTAGTCCAGCTTTTCTTGAAGTCATGAAGAGCCTGCTTACTCATAACAACATTTGTTTTTATATTTACCTCTAGATCAATACAACGATTTAAATAAATGTATTTTCACATAGCTAAGAAATTTCACATAGGGGAACTGTGGGGACAAATTGTCAAATATTTACCTTTTTAGTGTAATTAAACATTTGGATTTTAGCCTGATTAAAATACATTTTAAAGTGTAGAAGTGAAAGGATCAATTTTAGTTTTAGCAGTAAGTTATAATTTAAATATATTTTTCCTATGAAATAGTATATATTGGGAACTGGAATATATTCTATTATTTCCCCCATTTCTATGGGGAAATTCCTACAAGTCACACAAAAGCTACAGTTCAGAATCAGATGCATTCACCATATATGCTTTCGGGGGGGCTGGTCTAGGTCTTCCACAATGCACAGGCAGTTATGCAAACCTCCTGAGATACTGTTCGGCTCATTAAAGATAAAGCTGCATCATGGAAGATGGAGACTCCTTTGATAATTGCACACACCAGATTTTCGCAGGTGTTGAATTCATCAGACCCTAGGAACACACAACTGAGCTTGCAAAAACCAGGCCGACCATACTGAAATCATGTGTCTGATTTCCTTCAACTGATGGTCCACACACAACAAGCTACTATTGCCAACAAGTTCTGTTAACTTAAGTGCAAAAAAACTCTGATGGCTCTAAAAAGCTGAAATTTTCCAGTGACTGAAGTTCACTCACCAATGATTCAATACAGTTCCACCAGATGGAATGTATAAGTTTACATTATGTTTGCTTTTAGTTAAGGTATTTCCACCATAAACTATAGTAAAAACTATAAAATATAGTAAGATTGCAAAATCTATCACTCATTAAGACTTGCCTGAACTGAAGCTATCCATGCCTGAAAATGTACAAACCCATTTTTGTCTTTTCATTTTAATTTATGATTTATGGAAGACACCAATTTAAAAATGTTGTCCCTTCATTAATCCTGATACTTAAATAATGATCTATATCACGTCTTTATATTGCTCAAGGTCATAAGGGGAAGACAGATAAGAAACTTCCCCACATCACTGCATAACAACTATATTGTGCTGTCTTTGTTGCTTACTTACAGTAAAAATATTTAGCACTCACTTATAGTCATCAAAGCTATTTAGTTCTTGTAACATTAAAGACATTCATATAAAAGTATTATAAGCTCATTAGTCATTAGTTTTAACACTGTACTTTGGATTCCAGTGTTATTTCATGACTTGCTGCAGGTAATGGTATTTTTGCACCAATTGCAAAGACCGAGCTTTGACTGCAAAATAGTTCTCTCCAGTCATGAGAAAGTATTTTACTCTCTTAGTATTATATAATACTCAAATACAAGGAAATGGAAAACCATTAAGTCAACAGAAAAAATATCAGTAATGATAGGGGATGCAGGATTTTATCTGATAGGCAAATGATAAAAAAAAGATTCTTTAAAAAATAAATACATTACCATTTATTTTTCACACCACATGACAGGAAGGGAAAGCAAAAACTTGACATGAAAATGAAATTACCATTATACATTTGTCCTTTGCAGACTACACAATAAGCTATGGGTAAGGCTTAAACACATAGCTCAGAGTAAACAGAGTTGTTGCTTTTTCCAGTACCACTTCATTCAGAAATGTAGGAAATGCAGTAATTTACTTTGAAATGACAGAGCTGATGAAGAGACAGTAGTAAAGAGCAATTTTATGGGATATCCAGAAGCATTCTTTTCAAAAGAAATAAACCCATCATGTTGTTTTGTCTCAGTGGCTTAGAAATTTGGAAAATTCCATCTTTCACCAGAGTCAGGTTATAAACTCACCCTACAATGCTATTTACTTGTAAATATACTGCTACTTTATAACATATTTTATTGATTCACAAGGCAGTCTTTTTCTTTTCCTTTAAAAATAGCTATCTAGCATCTTACTGAGCACTGCCATTTCTGTAATAATCCTGAAGGTGACTATAAATTTTAATTTTTTATATCAATAAGGGTTAAAATGACTGTGTTTAAATAAAATTCTCATTTCCTTAACTAGTTTTTTAATGCACATTTGTCAATCAATGCATTACCTGCTTTTTTAGTCTGATAACTGATACTAAATTTTTGGTTGGCTTTTCAGAGTAATATGTTTAGCATTGTGTAACAAATCTGAAGAGGTAACAAAACAGCCATGGGCATACTGCATTGACAATCTAATTTTTCCATATAACCTTTAGAATTTTGCATTGAATTTATATAGATTGGTCCACTGTCCAAGGTTTGCAGAATTTAATCAAAGAGGCTTTGACTTTGAGAAAGAGCTTAAAATTAGAAAATAACTGCTAACTATGGGATAGTCTACCAGGGTGGAGCTGTTTATATAGAAAATAAGATAAACTGATGCAGGAAAATTCAGTTCTCTGTCCTTCCTCTGACTTTTTTTGTGACTTTGAGCAAGCCATTTAGGACCACATCTTAAGTGAAACCTAGGTAGAACATGGAAGCTTGTGACCAGAACTATTCCTGAAGTTTCCTGTTGAGCTGTTCTCTAAAGCTGGAACCATTTAAATTGTGAGGGGTCTTCACTTTCTGCCTTTAAGTTTCCCCTACTTAATAGATGCAATTTTCTACTTGCCAAGAAGTGACATCTCTTAACAGTCCTCTTGACAGGACTAAGCATTGTACTGTCTTTCCCTCTGTCACAGTTAGAGCAAACAGATGAGCTCAGAATACCTCCAACATATCACCAAGAAGACTGAATTTCTCACAAAATAAGAAACACACCAGCTGATGATAATTTTCTTTAGATGTGCAGCTTAGCAGCTAGAACAGTCTCAAAAAAAAAAAAAAAAAAAAAAAAAAAAAAA
>JAYKAV010003349.1:153336-176749 GCA_035582835.1 Phoebastria nigripes
TTAATTCAAGTTAACTTCTTTGGTTTTCTGTATAATGCCCAGGTCATAAAACTACAGGTACATCAGCGTTGTTAGTTCTTTCCCCTTCTCTCTTGTTGAAATTAAAACATTGATGGGGGGGAGGAAGTTATTTAGGTCAGAGAAAAAAAATATTCCATAAGAATGAGTACTGTTGTGTAGCATGACAAAGACACTCAGATAGTGAAAGATACAGATTTCAAATACTGTGGTGAGCACTTGTTTTCAGATACATGTTAGGAATTCACAGATAAAATAAGCAGTCCTTGAGGTCTTGAAATTTCTATTTTGGCTTAAACAGGACAGCTGTACACTTCCTATATTATCCCCTAAAGTCTCGAGCCTGCTCTTGAGCTATTCTTCTACAAATACTTGTAGATATTCTTCTAGGAATACTTCTAGATATTCTTCTAATGCTTTACTAAATGATCTTCTGAGTAAGTTTTGGGGACAAGTGTTGTTACCTCAAACCAGTTCTGGAATAAAAAGTGTATTTGTCTTCCTGGAAAGAAAGATTCCAAGATGTGGTCTCCAAATGGATCGAACTGCCTCTGTTACATGGAATAGGAGATTTGACTACTGTTTTCAGCATTTCTGAAGAGCTGAATACGTCGTGCTGTTACACAAAGTGAGAATACAGAGCACAGTTGGAGTGAGGCTGCTCATTCGGGGTACTGACCACTCTGAGTATCTTAATTCTCCATGATGTTGGATACACTGCCAAATGTTAAATCAAAGCAAGAGTAAGACCAAGGAGCAAGGTACTGGGCCAGAGATAGGAAGCCAGCAGAGGTTGGGTACTTCTGTAAGAGATAGGGATTTTCAAGGAAAAAGGATAAGCCCGTGCATCAAGGTCAGCACAAGCAGTTTTCATGGACAAGACTGGCAAAGACCGCAGCTTGTTGAAGGTTTTTATATCGTGCTTAATAGGTGGCTCAACTGAACTAAACTGAACAACAGAGCAAGAGTAAGCACAAAGTTGCAAGCTCAGAATCCAGTTCAGAGCTGGAGAGTGTTTATATGGCCACTGACCTCACCTGTTCTTTTTAATTCACTCTAACCAACCATACATAGTTGATGATTTTGAATTTTTGCATTATTGTTGTTTTATTCTCTTTGGAGAATCTGTTGGCTCACTGGAGGACCCAGAAGCACATATGAGGATGATATCTATATCTTTCTTAATTACTGCATGTTAGTAATTAGTGCACACAGGCCACAATTTACTTTGCTATTCATCCAAGAGAAAGTGAACAAAACTATGATTTCCAGATGGTTAAATAGATTTTCTCCTCAATCAGTGTGATGGTTTTTTTCTTTTATTCTTATCCACTCTTTGTTTCARTATTCCTGAATGCTGATAAGACGATGTTTTTTCCAGTTCTTACAAATATACTACATTTCTAACAGCTCTGATGAACAAGATTACAAGGGAAAACTGCCAATGACTCAGATTATTGAAAGAATAAAGGAGTAGGAGTTGCTTTTCTTTTCAGGTACCTGCTGAGGGAAATAATGTTCTGATACCAAGAGAAAAAATAAGAGAAGTTCTGCAAGTTGGTATATAGCAGGTTTAGTAGGTATGATCACTGTGACACACAGGTAATGTGGGGGCAAACATGCTTACTGTGACAGCAGAACTGAATTCTAGTCTATGTCTTAAACAGCATGATCATTAACATTTCAATCTTTCCACTGATTGTGTTTATGGATGAAACTGAGCGAAGCCAATACAAGATCTGTCGTTTGCTCTACCTGCCTCAAACAAAATAACAATCATGTTATAAGCATAAAAGGGGTCAGTAAGAGACCAAATCTATTAATAAGTGTTTATCTCCCAGTTCAAGTGGAAAAGAAAGAGATGAGGCATTCCAAAGACATAAAATTTAACAGAACAAAGCTGTTAATTTTAAAGATCTGATTTCTGTGCTTAATACTTCAGCTAAAGTTTTAGTGGCATTTTTTCAATAAAAGACACATTTTATTCAGTTATAAAATAATTACATGTATATACATAAATTAAGTTTCTAGGGCTAAATCTCCACTACATGGTAGTGCCTGTGATTGAAGTGCAGTGCTGACATTCTAAGAACTATATTTAACTGGCTAGAATAAATATCAAACGTTTGGCTACAATGATTATAAGGGATGCACAATCCTCCCAAGAAATAAAGCAAGTATATTCCAACTAAACTTGGCATTATTGCAGTTAAAGTTCTGTAAGTTAGATATATAAGCAATCTGTCTGTGGATACACCAGAAGCTGGATAAGAATTACAGTTCCCAAGAACTCCCAATTTCATATTTAATACATAACAGTAGTAGATGGCTCTATCAGTGGTCATTTTATCTTCTAAATCCACAAAGGGCTTCATGTTTAAAGTAGCATTTACAAGGCTAAATCCAAAAGTAGATCATGGCCATTTACTTCTGTGAGCACCTAAAATTCAGGTAGCACTTTTTGTTTTGCATTACTTTGTGCAAAGTACATCTGTTCAGAAGAGAGGCAATTCCTTCTGCTGATCTGCCCACATCTATTAAGAGAGATTACTGATCTCCACTTCCTTTTGAGTGTCCCATTCCAGAAGGGACTTCAGAATTGTGACTCCTTAGTACAATGAAGCATTTTCTGACAACTTAGTATAAAATGCCTAACTCCAGAGATAGGATTTATGACATATTTTTTTTTTACAATAGTTATATTCCTGTATGCGGTTTTCAGGCTCCTACTCAGCGAAAATGATTGTGACATTGTGTGTAAGCATCAGGAAATATATGGAAGTTTGTATAAGAAGGACCATACTAGAAAACTCAGCACTCTTTTTTCTCTTAAACATATGTTTTTAACAATTTTCCAGACTTGGTTGAAAAAAATAAACATAATTGTTTGTATTCCTCACTCAAAAGTGTCCAGTAGCTATTAAGATGGCCTAAATTGACATTTAAATACCATGAATCTGCAGAGTGGATGTTGTATGACACTACTTCAAAAGACAGAATTCTGCCTTTCAAACCGAAGTGCAAGAACTAGAATAGCAGCAGTAGTAGTAGCACGTAATTTGTCCTGATTTTTTTACACAGAGTAGCTCAGAGCATACTTGAAATAAAACTAGAATGCCTTGTGCCCTAAATTGTCTATCTATAACTGCTGTAATTAGGGACAGTATTCAAAAAGAGAAAACCACTGTATCGTAGATAAGTGAACAAGCTCAGAGCAGAATTTTCTCCAAATACATGTTCCACCATTTTTTCTAATTCTGTAAAGGCTCAGTTTCAAGTTATAGAGAAATTAAGTGAAAAAGGTCAAAATAAATGCTTTTCTTTTGTACACAATTATATGCAGCTGTATACCATATCTCAGACTCAGGATATCTTTAAAATATACAACACAAACATTTAAAACATTACTTCAGCTTGGCTCTTTTCCCCCCTTCATTGAGATTAGCAGGGTGGATGTCAGCTGCAACATGTTCCCTCCTACTCTTCTCACTATGACAATAATAATAAGAAAAAAAAACTAAAAGTAATTTATCACAATTTTCTATGGCATCTATGTGTCAGATACACACTTCTCTCTTGAATATGTAACCTCAATCATTCTGGCAGGCCTGTTTATTCAGGTGAAATGCCAAACTGATAATTCATAATTCCTTTTCCTCTTTCTTACACAGAGTCAGTGACTTATTCATGTCAGCCTTTTAATTTTTGAGGGAAAGGGGCAAAGAGGTTATATTGGTTCCTCAAATATATTCTGGTCCTCACAGTGTAAGTAAACCGAGACAAGCTTTGAATAAGCAATGGTTTTGGCCCTGATACAAATGGAGAAGAAAAACAAAGACTTCCTTTTTGAGGTTTTGCCCATTAATCACCTTTGAAAAATCACCATGCCTTCCTTACAGCTGCTTACAGAGTTGAAAAACTCTATCACTACATAAAACTGAGATTTTATTGATTAAAGCATGTTTCACAAATGCATTCAAAGATATAGCTGTTTGCACCCATGAGTGAAGGTATACTGTTCAGATGATCTGCTCTGTTGGGTGGGTGGGTGGGGTTTTTTTAATATCACAGGTAAAATACATTGTTTTATGGATCAATTCATATATTCTGTCTTTACGTGTAATATGATGATATTAGTAATTCAACCAGGAATTCAGTTAACTTTTGATAAATTTGGAATAGTCCTTCTTGAGAATCTAACTGTGTCAGATTCTCTAACGTCTTCCAACCTGATGGAAGAATCTCCCTTGTCTCTTTAAACCAGTCCAAGGTACATTTTATCAGTGTCCCATTTCTAGCTAATATCAGAGCAGTTCAGCTTTACATCTGTGTAAAATAGAGCTCATGGTAATTAATTGACAGAAATGATCAAATACTGTGCATGAGCCTTTTGAAGCTAGCTCAGCATGAAAATGTACTCAAAAGTCATTATGCTTTTCCGTAGATAACTTGAAACAGATATTCTGTAATCTTGTTGCCACTCCCAGAGTTTCTTAAAAATGAGAATTTCATTTTGAGATCAATTTAGAGATGAATACTTGCTCCTCTTTCTGAGGCTGACAAGTCTCCTTTCACCCATGACAGCCTGCAGCTGTTAAACAGAAATATGAATCGAATGTGGACTACCAATGTGAAAAGCCAATTCCATTGCTTTGACAAAAGAAACAAGTAAGATCTAGTTAGGTTGTGATTGTAGCAATCATATTTTATTACTGTGTTAGGATTTGTAGGACAGTGGCCCCCACACTAATAAACAAAAACACTTGACATAGGGCTATGTTATTTGACATTTGTGCATATAAAAATGTCAGCTAGGCGAAATAACCACTGCACTAATTGAACTGAGCCATACAAAGCAACACTGCAACATTCCAGATCTCTGTGCCAATGCATTTCAGCTCCTTTAAGCTGAAATGCAGTTACTTATTGAGAGATCCATGAATTACTGTCAATAATTAGAGGCAGATTTTATGTCCTGCATGTCTTTACTCACATTGTACAAAACATGGATTGTATTCTGCTGGAAATATTCACTATCATAGTTGTCTTTGGCATATAAGGGCCCACTGTAACTGGGATTTATGTCTTTTTTTACATTGTCCCATAGCTGGGAAGGCAGGGCAGATGGGCAGAGACCAGCACTGCCAGCAGTATTGTGGCTGGTATTGCCACACCAGTGGCAGCAGTAGTGGCAGCAGCCATCGGTAGCAGAATGGCTAATGCTTCTGAAATGATTCAGATGGCTTAATGGAAAGAAAATGGACTTAGCAGATCACCCCATGATTGCTCTGTACGGTCTTTATGGGCCCCTGTCAACAGGTGAAAGCAGAAAAAAATTCACAAGTTTTTTTAACCTAGTAGGAGAACCAAGTAACCATAACTGATTGCCATACTCTTCCTAAGTTGCCTTCCTCTTTTCCCAATAGTAMGTTTTTTTGGTTTGGTTTGGTTTGTTTTTTTTACTCCTGCAGAAAAATGAAGGTTTGTCCTTTGTTGTATATCCCATGCGCTCCGATGCCTAGAAACCTTGGCGTAGTGGGTAAACAGCAAAGAAGCAGCTGCAGAAGTGGAACAGCAGCAGTTCACATCACCTCCAGCCTGCATTCAGATTATATCCAGAGGTCTACAAGGGTCACTGGGGAGGAAGTGTCCTCTGCCTCTTTCTTGCAGCAAAATGGCTAGGTCCTGTATTTCACCTCAAAATGCACAGGACCGCCCACAGTTCTCCATTCAACATGAAATGCAAAATTTTATCCTGCTTGCATTTATCCTCTTAAGGATATACCAGTCAAAGGGAAAACTCTCCTGCTCAGCACACAATGAAAAAAACGAAGTTTTTTCCCACGTAAAATCAGTACCTATGGCAGTCAGGGTAAAATGAAAAATGAAACACAGCATGAATAAAC
This sequence comes from Phoebastria nigripes, assembly GCA_035582835.1. NCBI lineage: Eukaryota > Metazoa > Chordata > Aves > Procellariiformes > Diomedeidae > Phoebastria > Phoebastria nigripes. The sequence continues at coordinate 159,261 of JAYKAV010003349.1, forward strand.
AAACAAAAAATGTCATGGTTGTCTGTTCTGTGTGAGTTAAGAACTGTATTGGATTCACATGCCCAGGCGCTGGCAGCGGGGCTGCAGGGCARCCTCTGTGAGGRGAGGCCGGGGCTGCCCCGTGCCGGACACAGCCGATTCCAGCCGGCTCCAACCCACCCACCGCAGGGCACGGCTGAGCCCTGCAGCTGAGATGGTGCTGCCTCTGGGAAAGCCCATTTAAGAAACGGTATATATAAAGAGAGGTGACGGTCCAGAACTGGACTAGTATTACTCTAGGATTCTGCTTCTGTTTTGTACAGATGATCAGGTGAACTTGCACAAACCCCTTAGGCCTGGATCTAACTTTAGGTATTTAAATGAGAGACTTATTAGGAAGTGCCACCAACCTTATGAATGCTCTTTAGAGGTAACTATTTCTCCCTCTCTATAAAAAGACTTAGGGTAATAATATTCCTAACTGAACAAATCCATACCTAAAATGAGCTAGGGTCAAGCCAAAGCCCCTTTTCAATGTTTAAAGAGAAAAAAAAAWAAMCAGTTAGACACTCTAGCTAGATGGGGTTTTGGCATCTGTACAAATTTATACATGTTCTCATTCTGAGTATTAAGTACCTAAAGGAACCATTCCCTCCTCTCATCAACGTTCGTTAACCCCTTTAGATGTTCTTTCCTCTCCAGTTTTTATCGCATAACATAACAAACATTGGTTAGAGGGAGGCATTTATTATCGAGATCAAATTTGTACCTGAAGTGGTTGAAAAATTCTTGGTGTTAGTAAGTAACCATTTTTATTACAGTGGCTTGTCCTGACAGCTAGGCAAACATCAATGTATTATTCATTATCATACAAACACATATTTATATTGGTAATTCACATGTAAAATCACTCTCTTTTCCAAATCTAGACATCAGAAATGGAATCTTAAAATTAAAGTTTGGCTTTGTTGTTTTAAGTGATTTGAGTATTTCAGAGTTTTATGAATGCAAAAATACAGCTGCATACACATATTTGAATACCCTGTGCATTAGCCCTTTTGGAATCTTTAAAAAAAAAAGCGCTAATTTCTATTTGATATTTTCTAAAATAAAGGCGTGTCGATATGATTTATCCAAAATCACAGAAAGGGTAACAAAGGGTGGTCCAGCTGGTTGATTGCCATCCATGCTGAGCCCTGGCATAATGCCATTTACTTTTGACAGTACTGGAAACAGCTTTTAAGGTACGACGTGAGAACTCCTTCTGCAACTGCACACATTCAGGCTATTCAGCCTATGAACACTTATATATACACACCCATGGATGCAGGAAATGGGAACAGAAAGAGCAAAAAATGTCTATTTCGTTGTTGGTTTTTGAAAACTGTTTAAAAGCTGTTTTCTGATTCTCATTTCTGAGAAATGAGTTAGGCAAGGTAGAGTGTCTTATGGTGCATAGGACTTTTATATTCAGATGGTAACATTAAAGTAGCATACAAAGCCTAACAAACAAATGTTCTATGTGGAGCATGAATATGGCATGGCTTTTGTTTCTTCAGGCTGTCACAGCCACCAACTGTATAATTCATGTTCAAAAATTAGCTTCTAGCCCCCACCACTGAAAAGCCTGAAGCTGTTTTTCAGTCTACTTGTCTCTGAGCCTATTGAGTGTATTTGCTGAACATGTTATGAGTAGAATTTTAAAAGAAATCAAAACTTATGGGCAACAATAGCAATCCAGGTCTGATCTACTTACAGAAGTATTCTCCCCAAGTCTTAAGGCAAGTTCTGCCACTCTCACTGTGCTGCCATGGTTACCAGAAAGCAAGTATGTTGTTTTAAACAAGCACAGATTTTTTTTTCTTGAGCTATACTGAAGTCTTTGATTTCCAAATAAACATACTTTACATCTGCTATCATGATTTTAGCAGTACTTCACTGTGAAAGTGGTAACTTCTAATGATCGGAAAAAAATGTAAAGATAGATCAAGCAGACATATTCCTTAAGCACATGAAACAAATGAGAAAAGATATTTGTGAAAACAGAATATATTCCACAAATTTTTGATCACAAAAACGTACTTTTGACATGACGCAAGGAAAAAAACAAATATGAAATATTTTAGGTATCAAATACCTGTAAAATACAATAGAACAAAATAAAGCTCTATAAAGTAAGTGTCCAACAGAAAAAAAAAATTACAGTTTCCTATCCAGGTTTTTTATTGAAATAGGTTCCATAAATCTAGAACGAGCACTTAAAATAAAAAATATATATCCCTGTAGCAAGCAAAATAAATCACACTTTTGGTGAAGTAGTAAAAGAGATAAAATATTGAAAGTAGACCTTGGGAAAATTCTGACATAAGTGTTTCTATGCCTTTCCCTTTTTATTTGATCAACAAGAAAAAAATCTCACTATTTCATGTCTGAAAACTAAATTAACCAGAGTCACAAAGTATTAATGACTAATAGTCTGTTCGTTATTTGGTTGCATGCGTTAATATTCAAGGATATTCAGTTTGCATTATCTTATAATCCACTTTTATATTCCATAAATCTAAATTTTCTGCTGCTGCTCCTCCAGACTTTGTATATAGAGACATGCATTTGGCAGTCTTTTCCTTTTACTTCTTTGGTAAGCTTTTATGTATGGTGTATGGCAAAGAGAAAAGGGAAAAGAATAAAACACTCGCTTGTCCTGCCTCAAGGAGTGGCATGGTAAGCTAGAAGCAAGAAGATGCATCTGATTCAATCAATGCTTTTCGCATATCTGAACAAGATGTTATCCCTATTAATAAGGCTTGAAGCTTCTAATCTAAAATGTTAAGGTATTATTAATGAAGTTCACAAAAATGCACAGAAGAAGAATTCTTAAAAAACCCAAACAAACAACGACCTAACATTTTTCATATGTGCAGTTTTAATTCATTTTTACTCTGCCATCCTGACTTCTACAATAACTGTGCCCAAAAAAATGTATAGCTAGAATASATATGGCCAGTTTACAAAGCCAGGAGCTTACTACACAGTAGCTACATTCTACTCTTCATCTTCAAAATTTAGGAAGCCAATAAACAGCATTTCCTTTCTACCAAATAAATCAGTAGAAAAGTCAAAAGGTGTTTGTTTCTCTCAAATGATGGATTCACAGAAAAGAGAACAGTCTATTTCTGTTTCCTTGTTGATGATCTATGTGAGAAAAATAACTAAATTGATCAATAACTCATACCTATGAAGAACAGAAATTAAGGCTTTGCATGTAATATTTACCTTGGCATTGCATAGCTTTTGAGTTTGAGATTTCACAATTCTAAAAGTATTTAAGCACTTTTTTTTGTATGTAGGTACTAAATGGGATACCGAACCACTTGTACTTCATATTTTTAAACTCTGTAATAAGAAAGGAGAAATGTTTAAGTTCTTTGGTCAAATATGTATGAGTTCATACTGGCAGGCCCAACTGCTGCTTTTTCTCAGGGTTTAAATTATGATTGTATACAAATTGTAAGATGTGAAGGAGATATTTTTAGCACTAAATGTGTGCATGGTTCAACATCACCCATGGCTTTAACCGGGATATGCTTAATGGTAGTATTAGGCGACATGGTTCCAGCCCAGGAGTGTTGAGGCACCCCCAAAAAACTGAATAGCTATTGGCTAAGCAAATCATGGATACAGTGAATTGAAAGTGAAGAACTAATTAAAGTGGTCAGAAGACATAAGTATGAATGGACACATTCCAGGATTTAGAGTCCTGTTGCATTAAATTAAGGCCTCAGTTGCACTGCAATTTCTGCAGTTTATATGGGCCCAAGAAATACACTTTATATGCAAAATCAACAATTTATTGTTAGTCTATATGAAATATTAACATTCTAATTTTAGCACCGATTGGAAAAAAAAAAAAAAAACCAACAAAACAAAACAAAACAATTACAGGAAAAGTCTCCATAATAATGCAGTTAAAATTGTTATACACATTTCCCAGTGTCTACGCTTTCTCCCTTGTGTTACGTTAGACTTACTCTTCCACTGGCTATTATTATTACCAGTTAGTTACAGAATATAAAAAATAGTATAACAATCATACATCACCCAGTCCTACAAAGCAAAATGAAAGCAAAACGATTTAGGCAATAGTTACCTGGTCAGTAAACCACTGCTGTTGCAGCTAAAAAAACTAAAACCAAGCTCCAGGCAGGTCAAGGCAAGCCCAGGCTAAGCAAGCCTGACAACTTTGTTCTTGCAAATTTTGTACAAAGTCAGCAATGTGATAAATACTATGAATTGTAAATAATTTTGGTAACTCATAAAAGATTGAATATAAATGTGATAATCCTTTTTATTCAACTTTTCTCTTTCCCTTTTTTTTTTTTCTGAACAATTACTATTAATGTGATGTGTATCTACTATTCTCTACATTCAAGATTTTAATCCTCATCCTTTATGACAAAAGGTAAAAGAACACATGTTTAGGGTTACTGTCATGTAGGGGTACATAATGAAAACCTCCATGGACAGAACAATAGAAAAAATACTATGTAATATCTAATTTGGAAAGTCATTAAGGATGCTCTCAAAGGTTAGGCATTTTTCTTTGTCTGGTTGCTTACAGCGTATGTACACCTTGCAATGCTGTATTGTGTAGTTATCTAAAGCAGTTCCAAAGGCACCTTACATAGCACTGTGCATGGCACAGAAAATAATCTTCAAATAATAATTCAAATCCTGAAACCAGTATGTCTGTGTGACCATAGTCCTGGGTCCAGACTAATTCAAGCAAGGATATTCAGATCAAGCTTATTACCCAGGACAGTGACTAATTTGCCTCCAGTTTCAGAGTTAGCTGGGTGAGTTTAGATTTCAGCTTTTAGATATTTCTGAGCTTTCTCTGTGGATAGGAGCTTTCTTGGATATGATCCAAAGTTTCTAAAATTTGTAAATCTACTGAGTGGAGTTATATGTACCAAAACTCCAGTCATTGCTGTCTGTGGTATACCATGATCTGATGACCTTTTACATCTCTCGGGAAAAAAGGATTTAGCATGGGTTTTTCATCTAGCTAACCAGCGAATAAATGGCAAGTGAGATGTAAGGAGAGTGTGCTGATGGATTAGCTATCTTTTAATTGATACTTTAAGCTATGTGTGCTTTTCTTCTTTCTGATTTTTTTTTCCTGCTGTTATTTGTTGTTCTGGATTTATAATAGACCCTTAGTTATATACAGACCTGACTAAACACTTGTTGAATTAAAATATCAATGATGTTAATAATACATTGAATATATCCAGTTTAACTCAGCTAACCCTGCATGACTTTTTGACACATTTACCTTTACAGTATTTAAAATGTATCTATTCTTCATCTTATACTACAAATAAAGTAAGCTGAAATAAAGCCTCCATGAATGTATGTTTTATTTCTTGGCAATGGGCAATGTACTTTAAAGGGGGCAATTTGAATTTTGCTTGAATTTGACTTAAATTAGGGCTAATTTCTAGAATATTGCTTTAAATATGTTAATACAATTTATGTAACTAGAACAATCAACCTTTAAAGCAAAACATTATTTGCTGTAGATCCAATGTTAATAAATCTAAACTGACTGTTATTTCAGAGCAGAAATTAGCACTATTTAGCAGAATGGCGTTAAGGTTATTTGTTCCATGTTTTTTGAGAAATTGAGCAGAAAAATATCTGAGCTTATTATTTTATTCTATGTCAATAATCTAGGCAAAAGGAAAGGAGGAAGTGAAGACATTCTGTCCCTTGTTAGAATCATAGAATCATTTAGGTTGGAAAAGACCTTTAAGATCATCAAGTCCAACTGTAAACCTAGCACTGCCAAGTCCCATTAAACCATGTCCCTAAGTGCCACATCTACACGTCTTTTAAATACCACTAGGGATGGTGACTCAACCACTTCCCTGGGCAGCCTGTTCCAATGCTTAATAACCCTTTCGGTGAAGAAATTTTTCCTAATATCCAATCTAAACCTCCTTTGGTGCAACTTGAGGCCATTTCCTCTTGTCTTATCGCTTGTTACTTGGGAAAAGAGACTGACACCCACTATCATCTCATTAAAGAACATAATACCCAAATAGTTTATGTACTGGCAGCATCTACTTATTAATAAAGCAGAAAGTGGTAAAACCATGCCTCTGACTCCCAGATTCAAACCAGTAACCAAAATCGACATTAGGTGGGAGAATACGCTATTCCAGTCCTTCATTCAAAGATGAAAGAGCCTCTGTTTTGGGATGCACTTTTCAAGAAGGCTTAAAACTGGGTCATCAAAGACAGCAGCAAATTATTCTAATAGCTCATCATTTGAGAATACTTTTTCTCTGCTGTTTTGACCTTACTGCTTTGGATTAAAAAGTATTGCTGCTGTTTCTCACAGGCTTACATCGTTATCTTCAGTTGGAAGTATCACTGACCATGAAAAGGGAGAACATTGTGACCTTCACTCAATGTTATATAACAATCCTCAGTTTCAGAATTGTCTCCTTTTTAATTCAGCACCTCCAGAACGCATCTTTTAGAACAGCAATGTTAGTGAGTTAGTACACAGGTAGGAGAAATTTTATTACCCACACTGGTCTCATTTTATTTTGGTTTCTCTTCATTAATTGCAAATATACAACAGAAACAGTTCTGCTCCACAGAAATGCACTAAACGTCCCATTGAGCACTATGATTTGATGTCATTTTGAACTTATAGCACTGTTACGCATTTTTCTGTAATAAAATGTGGTACTCAAAGGCAAAGGAGAAATACTATTGACTAATGCCAGATGCAGGATCAAAAAATAGAAATAAAATGCAGGAGGATGAAAAATACCGGAGATCTCTTCGTATTATCAGGCAATGGTAGATTATTTACCCTATTCATTCACTGGCTGTCAAAGAAATCCCTACACATACTGTCTATTCATGATAGGAGGAGGTGAAGTGATTTTCACCAAGGAATACTCCTCTTTCGACACCACCCACACTTTACACAGATCAAAATTTTTCATAGTTCCAGAAGGAGGAAAGCCATTTTTTAATTAAAATAAACTCACCATTTTCAATGACTGAACACAGTTAAGAGATAAAGTATCAAAGTACAGAGATCTTCCCACAACTTGCCTTTCAGTAAAATAGCTTGACTGTGCTAAATTTCCAGCATCATTTTTCAATGACACTGCATCCTAAAATCTGAAGTACAGGTGCTATATTATGGCCTATAGTATTAAAATTGATGCAGAGAACAAAAGCTATAAATCACCTTATGTTTGAATATAAACCGATTTGCACAAATAAAAATATTTTATAATTTTATAACATACATATTGTATAAAATATACACTATATATATGCTACAATATATTTATATATTATAAATACCACATATAATTGATAATTACATGTTATATTGTACGTGTATATAGAGAGAGAGAGCACAACAAAATAGAACCTTCTCTTCAGATCTCGGTATGTTTAAAATGTTTCTATCAGGTAGAAGTGTCCTTTACTACAGTATTCCCATTCTTACATTTTCCTGACTTGTAAAGGTATCTCTTAGGCCTAAAATCTGACAGAAATTAAACCCAGAGGAGAAACAAATCCCATTAAAACTCACTGTCTCTTTTATTTGATATTTTGCAGCTTTAAAATGAATGAAATTTAACATTCTTGTTAAAGAACATAATTTCATTTTGGCAAACACCTAGAGAAACCTCTAAATTAACCTACTGGGGAAAAAAGAGAAGAAAAAGTCAATTTCTCTACCATTGCTGGACAAATAATACTTTGCAGCTATATAAGCTTTTAGTAAATTAAGATAAAGAATTATAAATTGTTTCTTCATGACTTTTTGCGTTCAATTACTCTTCATTCATTAATCAAAACAGGAGGCGTAAAAAAATTACAAGACTCCATTTGGCATGTAGAACTATCTTTCTTTGAAACTCATAAAATGCTGTTTTAAACCCTGACTTTTTACGCAGCACGATTTTTGTTCTACTTTTCTAATATATACCGAAGAGGATTTTTCCTTAACTTTCTAGTATTTTGAATTTCTCAGTGTTTATTAAGCAATGGTTTCCCAAGGGATGTGAGAAGATTCTTGGAAGAAAAGAAATAAACTAAAAAACAAAAAAAGCAATCCTACATAAATGTCTTTGTGCATACCAGAAAGCAAAAGTGGAAAAGGCAGAAATACTAAATGAACAGCTGAAGTATAGCTGGGTGCTATYACAGGTTTGTTTATGCTAAGCCAAGCATAATGTCTGGCCATTCACAAAATTTTACAAAGCTAAGGCAGGTGAGGCAACACTCCGCGATCCCTAGATAACTGGGAGTGCATTGCACTTTTAGGAGTTTGGCTGGCTATGTTAGAGTCAAGCTGGCTGAGCCCAAGGCCAGGTCCTCTGCTGGGAAAAGCAGTTGTGAAAAAAGGTGGAAGTGAGGTCCTGCCTCTTCTTCCTTGGGAAGTGCTGTTAAGCTGTGGTTGTACCACTGGTCCCCTCCCTGCTGTGTTGCAGCTGTGCAGCAGCTGTGCCTGTGCTCTGTCTTGGACCTCCCCAGTGCTGACCCTGGCTTGGCTTCCCTGGCTTGGCCTCAAATCTGCTTCTGCACCGCGGCCTTGCTGGGTGATGGCCAGACTGTCTCTGATCCTGACCACTGGCCCTGGCCCTGATCCTGATACGGACTTGCCGTCCCACATCCCAACTCCTTGTTGGTGCGGTCATTGCTTACGCCTGCCTTATTGCACCCTGCTCTTGTCTCACTTCCCTTGCGGAGCAGCAAGCCCTCACTGTTTTGGCATAGGCAAAAAGGAAATATTGAAGGGCTAAAAAAGACATAACAGGAGAAATGTAAATCTGTAAATGGTGGATGAAAAGCTGGACATGAGCCGACAATGTGCGCTCGCAGCCCAGAAGGCCAACCGTATCCTGGGCTGCATCAAAAGAAGCGCGGCCAGCAGGTCAAGGGAGGGGATTCTGTCCCTCTACTCTGCTCTGGTGAGACCCCACCTGCAGTACTGCATCCAGCTCTAGAGCCCTCAGCACGAGAAAGACATGGACCTGTTGGAGCGGGTCCAGAGGAGGGCCACAAAAATGATTAAGGGAATGGAACACCTCTCCTCTGAAGAAAGGTTGGGAGAGTCGGGGTTGTTCAGCCTGGAGAAGAGAAGGCTTCAAGGAGACGTTATTGCAGCCTATCAGGACTTAAAGGGGCCTTATAAGAAAGATGGCGACAGACTTTTTAGCAGGGCCTGTTGTGACAGGACAAGGGGTAATGGCTTTAAACTACAAGAGGGTAGATTTAGACTAGGTGTAAGGAAGAAATTTTTTATGCTGAGGGTGGTGAAACACCAGCACAGGTTGCCCAGAGAGGTGGTAGATGCCCCATCCCTGGCAACATTCAAGGTCAGGTTGCACGGGGCTCTGAGCAACCTGATCTAGTTGAAGATGTCCCTGCCCGTGTCAGGTGGGTTGGACTAGATGACCTTTAAAGGTCCCTTCCAATCCAAACTATTCTATGACTCTATGATTCTATGATTCTAAAACTTACAGAAAGAACAAGCCATATTTTTAATTCCACCTTTCCACCTACTTTCCTGGGGGACTAAGGAATTGTTTAGGGCTGATGCACAGGACTATGACAAAATTAAACTGTATGATCCATATTGGCTTGAACAGAATTCAGAGATAAAAGAGATCATAGGAATAGATGAAACACGTCTTCTCATATGTCATTATGAGGCTAAAGCAGTGATGCCAGTCAGTGTGAAACAATATAGTATCTCATATTATTTAACTGTAGCCAGGTATTTCTGGCACAAGTAGACCGGGATGCCTACTCAACCTCCAAGTGACCATCAACTTTATGAGTATCCTAGGGTTTGAAGGACATTTTCTTGAACCAAATATGAACACTGCTGAATATAAGGCATATTAATAATCCATTGCAAGGTCACAGCAGACAAAAGTGACAAAAGAGAAAAAAAAAAAAAAAAAAAAAAAAAAACAACACATCAAGAAACATATGAATTGCAAGCCATATAGAAAGACTTCAAAAAAAAAAGTTATATTTTGTCTTCTACATGAACAGTTTGAAGAAGAACAAGGTATTCACTAGGATTATTTATTTTTACCATCACAAAACTAGGACTGCTGCTTCAAAGACAGTCGATAATCTTCACAGGTCAAAACCAGAAGCAAGAAAGAATAAGAGAAAGTTAAAGGCAACRACTTTTGTGTGTATCTTGAAAGAGATGGTTTAAGAATTTAAGAACCAATCTACTGGATGACTTCTAAGTACGAAAATATCTGAAAGCTAAATGGAAGGACTGGCATCCAAAATATAGGAAGAGAAGCCCATGAATCTCGAACAGTTAAGAGGACTTCCTGAATCATATTTTGAATAGCTATGATAAGATTAATAACTATCATTCAAGCTAGTAGAGTTCATACACTTCATCTTACAACCAAAGCTTTCCCCTGTCCAGTTTAGATTATGCTGGAAAAGAAAGAGAATATGAGAGACTACTGTGGAAAAGAGATCTTTGAGATGTTATATTGAGGAATTATTCCACATCCACTACAGAGACACAAAAATGAAGCATGAACAGCATTCCCAAAGTCATACACACATAGAACAGGGGAGGGAGATGCAAAATAAAATCTTGCCTGAGCCTGATAACAGGAACAGATAAAGGAAAACAAACAAACAAACAAACCCCAGCAAATATTGTCCCAAGAAAGATATTAAATCCTACATCAAAAAAACCCCAGATCTTAATAATGGTATTTTTAATCACTTTCCTATGAGGCTTTGCATGAGATGAGACCAAGGGAAAAATATTTATAAGCCACCAAATAAGTAAATAATTCCAAACTTCAACAGAAAAACATACCTCTCCTTCAAAACAGTTTGTTTGAAGTAATCCATCTGATGAAATTAAATGTGTCATATTCTTGCAACCCTAATAGAGTGCCTTTACAAGGTTACAGCCAGGAAGAAATACAAAGCAAGTCATAATTAACCTCTGAATCTATTTCATTTTATGCTTGTTCAGAGAGTGTAGAAAAAAATTGTTAAGTTTCAGTTACCTTTGTCAAGAAATGTACTCTTATCACATATGCAAGATTTAAAACCAGTTTCTATTTCTCAGGCATTGAAAGAGGTTAATGCTGTATGTAGTAGTTTGTTACAGAGCTTAATCTTCACCCTGACAGGCAGTGTTATGACCTGGAGGGCACACCAGAGTTGGATACAGGGGTTTTGTAATATGAGTCATCTTTGATCAGCACAAAGATTTAGCCTGTGTTTCCCACCAATATTTGTCACTGGATTTTAGCACACAGAACAAGATAACAGGGTGTGGTGGTGCATTTTCCTCCCTCACCTGGGCTGCTCTACGATCTCAGGAATTCCTGTTAGGCCTTGGCCCTTGTGTAATGAGTTGGGCGGTTAAGCGTCCCTTGGCCGTACCAAGAACTCTTGCATGGCTACAGTGGGGAGCAACACTGACCGTACCAGGAACTACTGTTGCCTGCCCAAGGTGGGGAACAAGAGCGGGAATAATTAGTCATCCCCTGACAGCCTCGGAACATTCCTTACCTGGATTGTAGCTCTAGTGGAATGGTACCATTGTTACTGGAATCTTGAGAATTCCAGTAATTACTGACCTGGATTGTGGCCAGGATGGAAAGTTACTGATGACTAAAGCCAATCATCTTGCGACCCTATAAACGGTGGTCCTAAGTGAGGCCCTTTGAGCTCTCCTGGACCACAGCAGGCTGCGACCAGCATCTCCCTCTGAGTGGGATGCCACTCAGAGCTCGCAAAGTCTCAAGTTTGTGAAGTTCAGAGGACCGTCACCACCGAAAGCTGATGACAGAACCTGGGCCGAAACACTTCACTCCTTGAGGCTCAACCCTCGCCTGATGAGAAATGCCGAGACATTTGAAATGAATATTTCACTGAACTTGAGGGAAATTTTTAACAGGTATGCCTTTGTACATGTATATATTTTTGTGTCTGTGCGTGCGTGTGTGAATTGATTTAGGTACCCGAAAGCAAGTATGGTATAAATATTGCCATCTCGAATCTATAATTAAGCCACTGTTGTGATTGTAGTAAATTCTATTGACTCACTTTGTAAATGTTAAATTAGTCAATGATTAAGTGCTGCTAAAATCTTGTGATCCACCTTAAAACTGTGAATGAACCTAAGACTGCTGCTAGACACGTGGAATCCCTTAGGCTTAAACCATTGACCAAGTCTGGGACTAGGAGCAGATCCAGCCGCACCTAACCTCCATTAGGAGTTTAGAAAGCAAGGGGTTCTTCTCTGAACCTTGTGACTTAACGGAAGGGTCTCCCTTATCCTTTTGCATCTTCGGTAGCTGTATAAATCATTCTAGCTCAATTCTAACTGATTTTTCCTTTGTATGTTTCATCCATGTAGTAAGTGATAGAGTGAACCTTGCCATTGAACTTTGTTAAGTTGCACTTTTATAAATTCCTATTAAAACCACTTTTTGCTAACACCTTTGATGGTGATTCTTTAAGCAATCTGAATCACTCATCCACGACACAGGGTTATCTCAAGAGAATGCTGAAAAATGTATTGCGTAAGCATTGTAAATTTATGTATTTATATTGTTGTGATCCCTGCATGAGCATTTTAACAGTATGAAGAAGAATTCTGACAAAATAAATTTTAAGTCGGGTACTGTGAGGAAAATTTGAACTAACTTTGATTCTTCTAGGTTTAGATTTAGGGTTTGCTTTGATGCATCTACATGATAAAATATGCAATTGGTTTAAAAATATGAACATGGATGAATTACAAGTACAGAAATAAATGTTATAGCTCATGAATAGCTGGATTGGCATTATACCAGAAACATTTGCAAGTCAAACTGACATTAATAACTTTGTGTAGGTTTTTCTCAAAGAAAAAACAGAATTTTCCCTGAATTTTGCTGCCTGGAGTTTATTATAAAGTGCTTATAATTTTCCTTATTACTGGATAAAGCATGTCTGCAAAGTCTTTTGCTGAGATATATATCATGATGCCAGTGCTCCAAGTCAGATGGATGTGAGTTTTGACCCAAAAGCTTTATAGCTCTGTTAGCACAGTGCTACATTCACAATTCAACTCCACACTTCTGAATCAAAACTATGATTCCAGCTAACTTGGAGGGCAAACACAAAGAGACTATACGCATGTACATCCTAAAGCAGACTTCAGAAGTCCAGTTCTGGAGTCAAATTCAGGCATTACTTCAGTGCAATTCAAACATGTGGCATCTCCCAATTTTTCAAGATGCTAACTGCTTCCTGAGGCTCTGAGAAGTCTGTTTAAAAATAATTCAGTGATGGTGCAACCCATCTATTTGCTTATAACATTTAGAAAATTTTGTCTAAGGCTGACTCTTGACCAATCATTAAGATTTCAGGAATAATATTCAAGCAACAATGACCCTTACTCCATCATCTATAAATAATCAGGCGTTCTTCTGTACTTGCAGTCCCATAGTTCCAACTTTTGGGAAAGAGATTGCTGAAATAAAGGGTGACAAGCATTGTGGATATTAATATTACAGAAATTATTCATGTTTTAATTCAAAGCTGAACCATTATGTTCTGGGATAGCAACTTAACATTGAACTGTTGTGTTTTCTCAATTTTCTATGAGATGAACCATAAAATTGTTAAGGTGAATTTTTGATATAGGTAAAGTAAACCCAGAAACAGTTGAATAGGCTTGTTTGTCATTCATAATATGTAGCAGAAGATAGTATTGCTCAGTTCTTGTATGGGGAGACTACTTATCCAGGGGAAAAAAAAAAAATTACTCAGTTTCTTCCTCTGACTTGAACAGATACCTGTAACTACCTTCATTATGTGACTGCCATAGCTAGTAGGCTAGTAACAATTCTGAAACAGGGTTCTTTCAAAACCTTTTCAATTCCTTACCATTAGGTCAGAAAATTAGAGCTGAATGGCGCTAGCCTGGTGGTTAGGGCATTGTCCCAGGAGGAAGGGCAACAAAGCCTTTTCTCTGGCTCCAAAATGTTGTTAAATATCTTTATGGCAACTGGAACAGCTTATGCAAGAAAAACAAAAGTATTACTCCGTAATACCATATATTCGAGGGGACAGTTCAATCAAAGACGGGAAATTTCAGTTTGATGAAAAGTAATAAAGTCAAACTGTAGTACACATCACTATGATCGTTTGGGCTTTACAACCCAAAGATAGTATCACAGAGGCCTTAGCAAGTCTGATGAGCCGCAAGATTAAGTTATCATTATGCAAACTAATCTTCTTAACTGAAACATCAATAGGAGAGATTTGAAGTCATCTTTGCTCTTTTAAATTCTGTGAAAGGAATCTAATATCAGGCATTTTACCTCTCTTCTTTACAACATTTTTTACTCCTTATATATTTAAAACAAGGATCCATTATGCAACTGTCATAAAATAGCACTCCCTTTGATTTCCCCTGTTGAATAGATCTTTGGTGTAGAAATTGGAGTTGTACATATAATATGATAAATTTGGCCAACCTTTTTCTGTTCCAAGAGAAGGACCAACAGAGACTTTGCTAAGGAACTGTCAAAAAATAAGTATGTGAACCACAATATTGGTTTTTAGTCTTAACCTCTCGATTAATATTTTTCTTCTCTTTTGGCATCTTTCTCAGTAGAAGTGGTCTACCTTGTGAAGAATGTGGACATATACATTTAAGAAAAGACTTACTGCTGTCAGTCTATTTTCTTTAAATTATCATTTCTACCTGTGTTCTTTCTCTGTTGCAAACATGCTGTGAATCTTTGATGCCACTGCCACTGTATTGAAGGACTGAGCCTGCTCTTCTCTGCTTTGTGACACCAAGGGTATAAACCATGCGAAGCAAGGGACACATATTTTGTACTGGTATTGCATGTATATGGTTTTATGAGGTCTCAAATGCCCTGTTTCTTTTGRATGCAAAGTTGTTACTTTTCCTCAGCTAAGCAGTTGCAGGTAATGGTGTGCAGCCCTTTGTCTATGGGGAGTTCTAAATAGCTATACAACCATTCAAGTCTTTATAGTTAAGCTTTTATGACATTTTTTTTCCAGTTAAAACACTGTGAAATGGAATTTGACAAGGCTTTTTTTCCCCTCTTTTTTTAAAAGACCACAGGTTAAAACCCTTTAATAATGAATTTCTAAAATGTATATCTAAATAATATATGTGTTTTATTTATAATTATTTGAAAAATATCATTCAAAGTGGAACTGATTACAATGTTACAGATAGGGCTACTCAACACTGTCCAGCCTGAGCCCCTCTTTCCTGTTCTCTGTAACTTTCAGAAATGAATTTATGGATTTCTGCTTTAGCCTGAATTTTAGTTTAGTTTAATTTTCAAAATTAAAGCCTTAGCAATAATGATTTAACCAACCATCACTTTAGAATAACATCCCTGGAAAACATATCATTTTTCTGATGTTAAAAACTATTTTTTCACAGATATTTCTTATAAGTGCTTTAACTCTTTGATGTTATGAGGATTGTCCCTTAGATCCAGAAAAGGAATTGTCCTCTAACTCTCCTGTAAAGGATGTTTTGGGTTTTTTTCTGTGTCCATGAAGAGGCATTCATATTTGTCCACGTGCTAAACCTATGCATATTGCCATTTGTACAGCTTTTAAATATTAACAACTATAATTATCTTTGAGTTCTCTGTGTATTACTGTTTATAGAGACTTGATGACATTCTACCAGCATTAAGGCTGATCCTGCTACTCTGCTAATCCGGGGGAACACATTACCCGCAGCAGCATTGTTTGCAAGGGGGAGTAGAGGGCTGGGGCTCATGAGGCATCCATGAATGCTAGCTGAGCTTTTATCAATTAAAGAGCTTTCAGCAAGAGTGAATGTGCCAATAGCCTCTATTTTACAGATAAGAGAAATATAAAAGTTTTATCTGATTGTTGAGGTAGAGGAAGATAACATGTAACTGCTTAACATAGAGTTTAAATTGCATAATAATACACAACTACCTTAACAAACCTTTCATTCTGTCTACACAAGAAATGAAATAGAAAAATGAAAGAGAAAATATAAGTTGTAACTCTATTGTCCCCTTAAACACAATCTATCTATACCATTAGCCAGGACTACTAAGAGACATGGAGAACACATTACAAACTGGAGAAGTGGGCCCGTGTGAACCTCATGAGGTTCAACAAGGCCAAGTGTAAGGTCCTGCACCTGGGTCGGGGCAACCCCCAGGATCAATACAGGCTGGGCGATGAAGGGATCGAGAGCAGCCCTGCCGAGAAGGACTTGAGGGTACTGGTGGATGAAAAGCTGGACATGAGCCAACAATGTGCGCTCGCAGCCCAGAAGGCCAACCGTATCCTGGGCTGCATCAAAAGAAGCATGGCCAGCAGGTCGAGGGAGGGGATTCTGCCCCTCTACTCTGCTCTGGTGAAGACCCCACCTGGAGTACTGCGTCCAGCTCTGGAGTCCTCAGCACAAGAAAGACATGGACCTGTTGGAGCGGGTCCAGAAGAAGGCCATGAAAATGATCAGGGAGATGGAACGCCTCTCCTCTGAAGAAAGGCTGAGAGAGTTGGGGTTCAGCCTGGAGAAGAGAAGGCTTCGGGGAGACCTTAATGCAGCCTATCAGGACTTAAAGGGGGCTTATAAGAAAGATGGGGACAAACTTTTTAGCAGGGCCTGTTGCAACAGGACAAGGGGTAATGGCTTTAAACTACAAGAGGGTAGATTTAGACTAGAGATAAGGAAGCAATTTTTGACCCTGAGGGTGGTGAAACAGTGGAACAGGTTGCCAAGAGAGGTGGTAGATGCCCCATCCCTGGAAACATTCAAGGTGAGGTTGCACGGGGCTCTGAGCAACGTGATCTAGTTGAAGATTGTCCCTGCCTATGGGAAAGCTGATGGAACAAAATGCCAGTTACCTTGAGCTGATAAACACAGATATAGAGTGAAKGTSAAAGAACAAGGAAYRGGATTGCAAAACAGAAAAACAGGAACAAAGGCTTGTGCAAAAAGAAATAACAGCTTAGGCTGCTGCCAATAGTAAAGCATGTGATAAGGGAGATGTGACCAATTAGTAAATTGTAATTGTAAGTAATGGGTTCATGAAAGGTAGGTCCTGCTTGACTAACTTGATCTCCTTCTATGACCAGGTGACCCGCCTAGTGGATGAGGGAAAGGCTGTGGGTGTGATCTACCTGGACTTCAGTAAAGCCTTCGACACTGTCTCCCACAGCATCCTCCTAGAGAAGCTGGCGGCTCATGGCCTAGACAGGTGTACTCTGCGCTGGGTAAAAAACTGGCTGGGTGGCTGGGCCCAGAGAGTTGTGGTGAACAGAGCAAAGTCCACTTGGCGGCCGGTCACGAGCGGTGTCCCCCAGGGCTCCGTTTTGGGGCCGGTCTTGTTCAATATCTTTATCAATGATCTGGACGAGGGGATTGAGTG
>JAYKAV010003349.1:176829-313408 GCA_035582835.1 Phoebastria nigripes
TGATGGAACAAAATGCCAGTTACCTTGAGCTGATAAACACAGATATAGAGTGAATGTGAAAGAACAAGGAACGGGATTGCAAAACAGAAAAACAGAAACAAAGGCTTGTGCAAAAAGAAATAAYRGCTTAGGCTGCTGCCAATAGTAAAGCGCGTGATAAGGGAGATGTGACCAATTAGTAAAGTTTTAGCAGTGCGTGCTTTGTCTATGATCGCATGAGCAACAATTGGGAAGATATAAATAAGAAGAAATTGTGTAAATAAAGGTCTCCGCTCTGCACTATCCCCGGAGTCCGTGATTCATTCCCTTCACCTGCCCATGGCAGGATGGTTGGCCTAGATGACCTTTAAAGGTCCCTTCCAACCCAAACTATTCTTTGATTCTATGATTCTATTACCAACAGTAATAAAAATTAGGACTAGGTTTTTATTTTTACCAAAACCATTATTTTAATGTAATATAAATATTTTTTGTTGAGAAAGGAGTATGAATTTTTTTTTAAAATTATATGGCATTAACAGTAACACTATGTCACTCCTTGAGATGTTGTTCCTACTTTTTGTGAGAGGAAGCCACTATGCTTCTCCTATATATCTATAATTATCATGCTGTTATTATTTTGCATTTAAAATGTGTCATGAGAAAGAGCATTAAAATCTTGACTGTTATATCAGATTAGACATTTCAGAAATGCTCTGAGCAATAGGGATGCAAATAGACCAATAGGACTGGTGTACTTGTATTTAATGTATATAATCTTTAACATGGAATGCAAAATAGCTGCTGTAGTACTGGAGAATTCCAATACCATAATCCAATTCCAGCTAACTGGACAGATTTTTCTCTTCTTTTGCCAAGCATTTTTTCCTTATGAGCTTTAGTTACCTGGTGCGTAGCAGATGGGCTCTTTTTATTAGTTGGTAGAGAACAGCATTTTAACCCTGAAGTGTTAATAAGCTTCCTGTTAGAACAAACAGTGTCACATCCCTTTAACATCTCTTTTTCTCTAACTTTCATCCGAAAGGTCTTGTTGGCTTTATTATGATTTATCATCAATTTTTCTGTTTTCACATTTTTACTACATTAATTTCTTTACCAAGAGAGGCTTTCTTTCTTATCTATACCCTTTGTTATTTCCAGCTACATGTACTGTTCAGAAAGCTTATCAGTGCTTATCCCATATTGAGTCAGCAGGAGGCAGCAAAAACTCGAAGGGAGAAAAACTCAACTAAACAGAATTGCAAGGCTATAGGTAACTTTTGCCAACAAAATGGGTATTTGCTAAAACAACATATCCACCAAAGCACCTACCAAAGAGTTTGCACTAATGAAATGAAGCTATAGAAACAAGCAGCAAAGAAGACAAAACAAAGTCTACCATGCTTTCTTACACTGACACTCTGACTAAAACAACCTAAATGACTCTTTGCTAGGGAGAATGAAGGTTTTTAAGACCTTGTAGAAATGTTTGTATAGATGTGTGCRTATGTTATATCCATATGAAAGTTTTTACATTTACATGTAAATGGGGAATGTAAACACTAGTTTGTGTGTTAAACTGTGAAATAAAGATATTGATTATATTTTTCCTTTTTTTTTTTAAATTTAATTTCTATTCTGTGTTTACCTTGTTGCTAATTGTGGCTAGCCTAACTGACAAAGTCAATAGCTTAGCAAGAATGTAGATAACTCACAAGTCACACCTGTGCCACATACAGCAGAGATCATACGTAAATTCCTCAAGTAGGGATAAAATCACAGAATGTGTAAAATTGAGATCATGTGCCATCAACCCTTTATATCATATCCAGAAGAGTGTGAGGCAAGCTTTTCCTCCTTTGAGGACATTAGGACCCACGTCATGCCCTTTGCTTGGTTGCTGCATAGTTTACAATAGTTTACAATAAAAACTAGAAGGAGCCAGCCAAAGTGGACAGCCCATAGGGATTTCAGTAGCAACCACCACTGGGGATCTTTGGAAATCCAGGGAACTTCCTAGACTTTTGACTGCATTAAAATATCCTGTGCTGATACACTGTTAGTTCACACTTCTTCACTTTATTTTTTTTATATTCTAATGAAAACCATCCAAGAAAATATGCAGTCTTTGCTTTATTCCTTCTGTTCTCTATACATGCTTTATCAGTTTCCCCAAAAAGTGAATTTTGAGTTCCCATGCCTTTAGTTGATAAATGTCTGTGACAGTTATCCTGAATATTTCAGCAGTTCATCAGTGAGGTTGTATAATGCTTCTCTAAATCCTGAAGTAATAATGTCTAATTACTAAATACATTTTAGGGAAGGGACTTAAGTGGATGGTAAAACAGGAAGAAAGAACAGATAATTATTATAGGCAGGGATGATGGTTTCAATTGTTTTAAAGTTGCTCAGCAATGTCTTTTTTAAAATTCTTCTTTCACTTGTACATACCTTTATCAAACAGAGGCTGTTGGGGCTTAAATTTTCTTTTTCAGGTGTCTGCCTTGGATTTATTTATTCTTGTTTAAATATTATTAAATTGAAATTATTATTGTTTATTCATCTCATTCACTTTTGAGAGAGCCAGGAGAAAAATCCACTTCTCTACAGTAAAGAAATGAAGATGACCTTTTCCATGGAATATATTAGCACTACCATACTTCAAACCCTGTATTTGTTGCGAAAGTGACCTTTGTGTCAAGGATGTGCATTTTGCTCTTCCAACATCTACTAAAAATGGCCGAATGGGAGGCCTTTGGGAAACAATAATTGAAGGTGATTGACAGAAACAGGTTTTAGCAAGTACACCCCAAATAAATGTCAAATTTAACAAAACCTAAAAGACACTGAAGTGTGTTATCCCTGTAGTACTCTCTACTTCCAGAGACAAATGAACGTCCAGTTCTGGGTGCTGAACTGAGAGCTGGTCTTTCCTGTACAACCACCTACTCTTCTTCTACCAGGCCTTCCTGAGAGGAGAAGCCAGTTGCCTGATTCAAATACAGAGGGAACAAGAGCTGGATTTAAAGGTAACTGTCAGAAAGTTTTAAAGTACCAGTAGAGTTTGACAAGGGAGAAAAAAATTGGTATGGAAGACAAAGACACTGAGATAGCTAGGGAGAAGAGTGGCAAACAGCAAGCAGAGAGGTCGATAATCATAAATGAGAGCTGGGGAGAGAAATGAGGGAAGAAGAGAGACTAGCAGATGGGAGGAATGAAGGAATAAGGAGATGGAGGGAGACTGAAGCTCTCTGGGCAGTCTGGGACTGAGAAATGACTGTGTAAAGCCATAAAGGGGGAAAAATATGACATGGCAACAGGGCTATAGCATGGAAGGAACAAAGGGATTCGGAAGAGACTAATTTGGTAAAGGAATTAGGTTATGGTTAGTGAAATGTTTCTACACTGTGGTGGGTTGACCCCTGCCAGCAACTAAGCACCCACCAGCTCCCCACTCACTTCACCCCCTCCCCAGCAGGATAGGGGAGAGTATTGGAAGAGCAAAAATGAGTAAAAAACTTGTGAGTTGAGAAAGAGACAGTTTAACAGGTGAAAGGGAAAAAGAAAGAGGGGAAAAAAAAAAAAAAAAAAACAACTGATGCAAAGGCATCACTCGCTACCTCCCAAGTACCTCCCATCACTCGCTACCTCCCCCCCAGCAGACCAATGCCCAGCCAGTCTCCTAGCGATGGCTATCTTGGAAAGACTACCCATAGTTTTCATTGCCAAACCTGATGTTATATGGCATGGAACATCCCTTTGGTCAGCTGTCCCAGCTCCCAAACTCTTGCCCACCTCCAGCCTACTCGCTGTGGGGGACACAATGAGAAAAAGAAAAAGCCTGGACACTGTGTAAGCACTGCTCAGCAACAGTCACAACTCTGGTGTGTTACCAACATTGTTTTGGTCACAAATCTGAAACACAGCAGCATATGGGCTGCTCTGAACAAAATTAAGATGCAATACATATAATAAGATAAGGAGCAATGGGAGAATAAGAACTGAAACACTGAAAAACAGAAAAATGATTTTATAGCAAACCTGACTGAAATTCAGGGCATGTTCTGTTTTTATAACAACAGTGATGTGGGATACAAGCTCTGCCTCTCCAAAAAGTCTTATCTTCTGTCATGAGAAAGCCCGTCTTACGCATTAGCACTTCTGCTTCAGGACTAGACCAGAAATGACTATGATTAATTTAACTGAAAAACAACAAAGAAAAGAATACAAAAATTGTATTTGAAGTGCTTAAGTGCTTTTGAACTTTCATACGCTAAAATGTGGATTCAATTTTTGACCTAGTCCATAGATACAATAGAGTAATATCCGAGCAGGTGGTGCTGCTTCATGCCATATTTTTAATCTTTACATAAGTGCTTGTCGTTTATGACAAAGGAGTTTATTTTATCCTCTGCTATTCTGTATTGCAGATGCATTTTCAGACTTCTGAAAACAAGGCCTGGTAGAATTGAGAAAGAGACATGACTTCTCAGTATGGAACAGGTTTCCCATGTGACTCCAAAAACACGAAGGAAAAGCTGATACGGCAATAAAAAGTAGCATCCTGAATAAAATAATATATGCCACATGAAATGTCAGCTTAGAGAAACCACACTGTTTTGCTTTTGTTAATTTGATAATTCACTGACTTTATAGCTCCTCTAGCAGAGACATTGAGCACCAGAGTTCAGTTCAAAAGCATTAAACTAGGGAGGATATGCACACATTTTTCACACATCTCTTTTGCTTATGCAGGAGAACTTCTTTTATGTTAGGAGCCTGAAGCAGAAAATACTGTGACAGTGAGGTGACAGAAATCAAATAAATGGTTGCATTAGCAAAACAATATGGACTTTGAGATATAATTATTTCCTGTTAGATTAAAACTTTTTAGAATTAAACATTTTTGATCGCCATCATGCATATTAAAACTTACGTTACTTTGGTATATGACAAAGTGATCTTGTCACTCTTACCTGAGTTCAGATGGCTTGTATGATAGAAGCATACACACAAGCCAGAGCACCACAGTTACAGTCCCTTCTTTTTCAAGTATGCTGACATATAACAGAAAACTTAGCCAGGTATTTTGGGATTTTTCTGGATTGTTCTTTCTGTTTATATTTTTAAAATTATGTAGTTGAGTAACCATTTTTTGTTTTTTAAAGAACAACCTGTTCTATCAATTTCAGTGGAAGGACACATCATGTTGAATAATCCTCCTCCCCTAAATTAGCAACTAGTCCTTTCCTTCCAAATGTAACCCAATGTATTTATTTCCATTTTAGTTCCTTCTTGGGTTTTTTGGTCCCATTCCAAAAATATTTCAAGCTCTTCAGTGTACGTTATTGAGGAAATTGATACATTGTTAAAGTGTTGTGTAAATTTTTTACTGCCCTTTTTCCAAGTGAAGAAGGAGTAGTGGACTCAAACTGGTCTGAAGCTGATAAATTAGCTGTCACCTAACAAAACTCCCCTGTTCCAAACATACCTGACACTGGCACTTCGCAGTTCTGCTCAGAAGAGCTGCAGGAATAGATACATTCCAGTGCGACAGGCTAACAACTGACAGTGAGATGCTATGCCAACACAGTTGAAATTATTTTCCAAAGTTTTTCACAACGTGAAGAACAAATTCTGAAGAAGGAAAATAGTCCAAGACCTTCTATCAAATTCTGAAGATATTCTCCCACAACCTGGATTTAGAAAAGCAGGATTTGAACACATACTCAAAATGCATGAACTATGCAGCTAGTGTTAAACTTTTAAAACTGCAATATTAGCCTCGGTGGAAAGTGGAAATCTTGCAGTAGGTGGGAAGTCTCTGACTCTTCCAGAGGACTTAACAGTGAGGGTATCTATATTCTGCAGCACACCTTCACTGCATAGACCACTGTCATACTTCTTTCTTTAATTAAAATTGTTCTAATGTTTTTTATGTTCCAGAAGTCTGAATTCACCCACCCACAAGTTCTGAATGCCTTCATAATTTACATACATTATTTGAATCTAGAGAGACTTCATTTTGCCAACCTATTTACTGCCCACATCTATATTTCTAACAGAGCTGTGCACGGGAGTTAAGCCAATGAAGCTATATAAAGTATTAAGGTTTATATTTAAACTTCATATGAATAGTTAATTTATACAGAATTGTAATTGCTAAAAGCAGGTTGCTTATTCTCAAGTTTTTGACTTTGAAAATAACAGAATTCAATGTCAATTTAGCCTACAGGATGAACACTTACTTTGGATAATCAGTAATGTTCTATAATTACATATGAAAATTATTTAATGGCAGTTTCAGCTTCCTAGCTGGATAACAATTCATTCTAACCATCCATAATTCAATCAGATTACATCTTGTATTACATATTTTAATAGATGCTTTCTTCTGGTTATTTTACAAATTATGTATGCAAATGATGTATTAAATAATTGATGAAGCACCTTGTTTTGCTTGTAGCTACAAGTGATGCTTTTCTTTACAAATATATTTAGGCAGTAGTTCTCTTCACAGCAAGATTTTTGCATAGTATTTTAAAAGATATTTAAACTCCTGCCGTGATGAAGATTTATTTAGAAACACCAAGTATAATTTACTAACCTGATTTATGAAGCAATTTATACAATCTAGTAAAATAGCACTGTAGAATTTCATTGCATAGGGATACTCATCTTCTTTGAAGAGCCTAAATTCTTTAACACTTGGGCAACTCTGTATTATTACATTCTATGATACAACAAAGTATATCAGGGTGATTATCCCTCCTGTTTTATTAAAGCTTTATAAAATTCTTAGAGGTTAATGCTGCAGTTATTTTTTCCTACTGCCCAATTTCATCCTATAATACTCAGTAAAAGGGGAAATAGAGTCATCAATCTCTTATTAGACATACGGTAAATGGTGTAACGGAATACTATGTGTTATGTATTTATCTACAATTGTGTATATATACGTATGTGTATATATACATATATAACAAGGGTACTTTTAATATTAAAGATTCCAGGATCTATCCCTTAACCTATTGTATAAAAGTGCCAGTATTTTAAGTATTACTTCCCTTTCTTTATTTTTAACTGAATATTTAACATATGCTCAGTATTTCTGTAAAAAGGCTTTTTGAAATAAAATTGAATATTTGCAGACATGCTAGGCCCACAAAATTTTAGTTATTTAAGCCTTGTGCTTCTTAACCTTGTAATTAATACATCAGTAAGTTATAAACAATCCTTTCTCTCATTTGCAGAGATGCACAATATGAACACAAACTTGAAAAATGCTTTCCTTTTCAAGCTGTGTGATTTGAAAGAATGAAAAATAGCTTTCATGATTGAAAAGGCTGGAGAGTTTATGATACTGTGTAGGCATTTAGGAAGTTTCTGACTGGGCACTTACAAATGAGAATCCTTTCAGTGCCTGTAAATTAATGTAATACAATACAACACACAAGCACAGAGTAACTTCCATGGAGAACACAGAGATCTTCAGAGAGAATTCCTATAGAAACTAATGGGAAAGAGGCACCTCCGTACTGATCTTAGCACAGAATAGTCTCTGGTTTGGCTTCCTCTGAGGAATCTCAATCTTAAATGTAGGTATTTCAAATCCTTTTCTTGGTGAAGAAGTTTTAGGCAAAGGTCTCTCTTTTCCTTATGAGAGAAGTGGTATATCTGCCACTAAACACAGAAGATGCTGAATAGATGCTCAACAAAGGTCAGAAAAGAGCTACAGATGAATCCTGTCATTTTTCACCCTTGTGTTGCAATGCTTTATGAAGAGCCCAGGAAACAGAAGTTTTTAAAAGACAGTGGTATTTGTAAAAGGAAATCCTAAGATCTGCAATTAGAAATTTCTCTTTTTAAATGACACAAAGCCGATAATACTATAAAACACAATGCTGGTGTATTTCTCTCCCAAAAAATTACTAAAGTAGGTCTCTTGATATGCTCTCCTTCTTTTCTTCTTCCTTTGCTTTTTTCAGAAGCAACGGCAAACTGATCACCTGCATGTAAGAACAGGGCAAACAACCCCCCAAAGTCTTGTTCAAAAAATTTACAAACACTACTGTGTGCCCCAGAATAAAAGCAAGCCTGAAAGCTGCCAACTTTTTGATATTTGTTTTACTTGTTTTAGCTGACTGTGAGACCAGTCAAGGTGATAAATTTATGTTACATTTATTTCCCCAGTGCTTTTAAATTCGTGCTTGCTTGAAGGGGCACAGGCCTGAGCAATTTCAGCAGACAAAATCTACTTGCCAGCAGAATAATTTTTTTTTTTTTAATTTCTAAGGTCACTGTATTTTATCTTAGTGTTCATATTTACTTAATATCTTTTTTTTTTAATATAGTTTCATGTAATATTTAAAATATTCACAGCAAAAAGCAGACTGCATATTGAGAGCTCTTAAGCACAAAAGATCCAAAGCATAGGATCTTTTGATACACAACCGCCTATAATTACTTGGGTGGTTTATTTCACATTGTGTTTATTGGTGATCAATCCCATCACCAATGCAAAGTTTCTTAAATTAGTTAAGGATAAAGCATTAGATGTTATATTTGGTTATTTTAAACTTATGTAAGATTAGAGTATAACTTTAGAGAGTGAGATAGCTTTGATGTTGTTTTATTTGTTTGTTTGTTTTAAATTGGAGACTGAAAGCTGTCAGAACAATGAATATTTAACAATATTTCTTGATTATGATTTGACCCCGACACAACATGTGATAGCCTGTGAAAATTCAAATTCAATAAGAAATGGGTTTTTACCTGTGAAGATTCAATACTATACAAGTACAAAAAAAATGTTTAGATTTTTTGGTGGAAATTTTTCCCTTACATGTGCATTTTAAAAATAATATTATGGAATTGTTATACAGTTTTTCATTCTTCCTAAAATAATTTGGGAAAAATATCCTAAAAATGAATTAAACAATAAAATAATTTTGGGGAAACAATGAAGAAGATAATTTAAATATTAAACATAATAATAAGAAATTTATATTTATATCATGACAAGCTATAAATTTCATTACAAAAAGGTAGTAATTAGCAATGGTTTTATCTTTTATAACTGTAACCTGAGATGACCTTCAGTGGTTGTTGTATCAGTTTAAGTTGATTGTACATTGGTTTGCAATTGACTTTTAAGTATTGATCTTTTCAAAATATAAAAGTTCTTAAATAAATTGTTCTTTACTAAGGAATAAGAACAAACCAGTAAGAAAATTGTCCTATTAAGTACAACTATTTAGTTCAATATTGCCCTTCTTAGGGAAATACTCTTTTGTTAACTGAAGAGCAAAACTTTTACTAGTCATCATTTTGCTTCTATCAAAGTAAATTTATCAGTAGCCAAATATCACGAAGATGAAATTGCCAATTTATTTAAAATGTGACAAATATATTGGTAAGCAACAAAATTTCATCCTAAAATTTTGCCATGAACTTATTTTTAACTTTACATTACAATGTACTAAGCCAATTTTGTCAGAGTTACCCAATAACAAAATAAATAATGACTGCTGTCATTCTTTCTTTCTTACACAGAATTAGCAATGTAATCCTGTTTTGGTATTAATCACTATAGTTTCAACAGCATGTGCCATTAATTCACCTTAATGTGCTGCAACCAATCAATACTTAGTCTGTAAACTCATTTGTTCTTTGGCTCTACATGGCAAAAATCATTGTCTTAAAATAGCTCTTTTTATCATCTTCAGGGTGAAGAACTCTTTGGATAAACTCTGTAGCTAAGCTTTCAGAGGATTTATTAATCTTATGCTAAAATCACGCTCTTCAAACGATTTAATGTGTGTTTTTCTGATACTCTGAAATACATTTTCAAATAATACTACAGAAGCCTGAAATTGTTTTAGTGAAGTTTAAGAGGTTTTTACTCAGTGAATACCTACAGATCTCTCACTTTGTAAAACATGGTAGTTCACGCACTAAACATTTTGCAAAGGTTAAGTCACTCAATATTCAGTACATACTATGAACTGTTAACATGGTGCAATATGAATGACATATTTTCTAAAGAATCACTCAGATTTTATCTGTTAATCTTTGTTGCTATTCCAGAACGTGGACTTTCCCTGCAGTTTGCTGTGTTGTGTGGCTCAAGCCACTATCCACACTGCATTTTGACAAGAGCAAACTCTGGAAATCAGCTCTCCCAGACACTTCATTCTCAGTGCTGCCTTCCCCTCCTAGCGTTATTGCACTGGCAGATTTGCATGCACCACATAAACCTTATAAGCATTTCTGTTTTTCACCTTATATAATGGCTCTCACCTCACTGAACTTCCTTGGCATTTACTGTGAGCTTGCTGCATTCCTGTGCTCTGTCCTCCTGCTGGTGAGGAGGCCTGGAAGTGAGAGACTGCCCTGCAACTGCAGCATTCGGGCTGGGGGCATTAGGGGCTGCTAGGGCTGTCTGCTCTCCTAACCCTGCTCTGCTCCTGGGCTGCTGCGGGCCACACAGGGGCCAAAGATTCACAGAGGTGCCAAGTAGCAAGTCTGCAGTTATGGCCCTGCCTTCCCAATATTCTGTAAACTGGTGTCCTGAAGAGATCAAGACCTTTACTCACTCCTTATCCTTTGCACGTGGGATGACCAGCAGTAACTGCCTGGTAGGTATCAGAGGTTAGACTTGAAAAGATAAACTACAGGGGTCTCCTACTTGCCTAGAAAATGGGCCTTTTATAAGGACTGTGGCTGCCTAATGATGGTCTGTCCTCATGGCCCACTTCATTAGGGCTCTCCTTCTCTTCGATGTACAGGATGCTCCCTGTACAATCTCTCTACTGTAGAGGTAATGCCCAGATATTTAGAGGTAATAATCACTCTCTGACAGAGTTGCTGGGCAGGAATATTGCCATGAAAATGTATTCATACAAGAGCCAGCAATCAAAATTATATTTTTACCTAATCAATTATAATGCAAACTGTAGTCATAGTAATTTTAGAAAAAGGCCACAGCCTAGGGACACAGAGTCTGCAGGCTTATTCCATGTTAGAATGAGAGTGAGTGACAATAGCAAGATAGATCATAGAATCATAGAATCATTAAGGTTGGAAAAGACCTCTAAGATCATCAAGTCCAACCGTCAACCCAACACCACCAAGCCCCACTAAACCATGTCCCTAAGTGCCTCATCTACACGTCTTTTAAATACCTCCAGGGATGGTGACTCCACCACTTCCCTGGGCAGCCTGGTCCAATGTTTAACCACTCTTTCAGTAAAGAAATTTTTCCTAATGTCCAATCTAAACCTCCTCTGGCACAACTTGAGGCCATTTCCTCTCGTCCTATCGCTAGTTGCTTGGCAGAAGAGACCAACACCCACCTCGCTGCAACCTCCTTTCAGATAGTTGTAGAGGGCAATAAGGTCTCCCCTGAGCCTCCTCTTCTCCAGGCTGAACAGTCCCAGTTCCCTCAGCCGTTCCTCATAAGACTTGCTCTCCAGACCCTTCACCAGCTTCGTTGCCCTCCTCTGGACACGCTCCAGCACCTCAATGTCCTTCTTGTAGTGAGGGGCCCAAAACGGAACACAGTATTCAAGGTGCGGCCTCACCAGTGCCGAGTACAGGGGGACAATCACTTCCCTACTCCTGCTGGCCACACTATTTCTGATACAGGCCAGGATGCCATTGGCCTTCTTGGCCACCTGGGCACACTGCCGGCTCATATTCAGCCAGCTGTCTACCAGCACCCCCAGGTCCTTTTCCGCCAGGCAAAAAACTCTCTCCTTGCTCCTCTGAGAGACCAGCTTCAGATGATCAAGGGGAAATATGCTTAGCATTGGATTTGGCTAGCGTTTGTGGCAGTTCAAGCACTAATGAGGACCAACTGTGAAAAAGTAACCATCAGAACTGCCTGTCCATTTACTTTCTCCCAGTTTACTGTTCCAAAACTTTGCCAAGTGCACTACTTACGCCCCCTGTAGGCCAGCTCACACTTTGGATGAACTAGAACCATATTTTAGTTCGATTATCTTTCCCATCCTTTTCCCATTTCCTTGCATAAATTAATCATGATTCAACGGCATCTGGCCCCACTGCTAAAGGGTACTAGCTGTCAGGAGTATTCTGGCAACCAGCTAACTTGATATGGTTGCTTCAGGTGTACCAAAGAAGAAGAAAAAAAAAGGCAAAAAACTCTTCTTTCCCTGGGGAGTGGCACAATATATAATGATTTTTTTCCCATAGTAAATCTACCAAGGCACCTATATCCCAAAGCCGTGCTTTGCTACCTGACTCTTTATAAAAGATGGCAGAGCAGTTGAAAGAAAGCAGCCAGGAATCCAGGCAGGTCCAGGAGGAGAGGAGTGAGAGATGACTGTACACGACTGAAATACTGTTTTGCATTCCACAGGGAATTATCAGTACATTGGTAACATTTTCTGCCTAAATCCTAACAGAGTTGCGCCACTGTGAAATGCTTTCTGCAGCTGCTCTCAGATTGTGCTTGGGAGGAAGAGCTGGGGGAAACATGCAGATCTTGGGGTTTGCAGGGCAGGCACTTATAGCATTCGCTGTGCCGGTATTCACATTCCATCTACCCCCCATAAACCAAAACGCAAAAGTAAGCTTTCTGTTTTACAGAGAGAGAATGTTAAAAAGATCTAACCTTCAAAAATGGGGAGAGGTGTAAGTCTTTAATTTACTTTTTTAGAGATTTGCTAATTGGCATCAAATGGTAATAGCCATTCTTGTCAGTCCTCTGAAGTTGAATTCCCAATTACTTTTTCCATTTACATAATTACTAGCAAGAAAAATGGTTAAACACTAAAGGGTTACGTCAGAAAGAGCAGCAAAATACATTTGAATCCAACTGTTTGTATTTTAATCTTATCATTTTTGTAAGCTTCATGTATGTGAAACTAATGGTAATAATAATAATCCACTTCTTAAATTTATGTTGAAAAGTCAGACATGATAATAAAGCCTCACAAGTCAAAACACAAAGAAAAACAAAAGACAAAAGACCTTACATTTGAAGTAAACAGCAGACTGCCTTATAGTTTCTTCCACAGCCTGTCTTACTTCCACTTTATGTAATTAAATGTGGTGTCTGACAGCATGTGCTCTGAGAGTGTAAGCAGAGATCACACAGCTCCCAAAAGTAACTTATAAATAATGAAATAATCACCCATTCAGATACAAACACCAAAGAGATGGATCAACTTTTTCTGCTACATCTTGCATAAAAAGTTCCTTTTGAGTGCCACACCATCAATGTGCAATTTATCATGCCTCTTTTGCTCCAGTGAGCATACCAAAACACTCACTTTGCATTAAACAATGCACTGCAGAAACACAGAGACCAAATCATATCCCCTAGACATTATTAGCCTTCAAGACGCTCATTCTCTCTGTACTTGCAGAATAGCACACAATGAGGCAAACATAGCCCGGGTTTCACTCCATTGAGTTCAGTGTTATTACGTGAAGAATTAATTTATTCAAATACATCTTAGTCATTATACAAGCACTTTTAATGAGTTGTGGGTGAACACTGGCTTACCCTCTGGCTTTTTTTGGGCTAAGGGACTCTCTGCTTTCCAAAATACAAAATTATCTTCTTATTTTTCTTGGTTCAAGACTAGCCTGATTAATGGAGAAAAAGCTCTCAGGATACTACTTAGATTGCCAGTTGTTCAGGGAAAGTGATGCTCAAAAAAAATAACAGCCTCATAGTCCCATAGATAACATCTTGATTTTACCCTTACACTATATGTGGGGAAAAAGGTGTAGAGGGACTAAACAGATGTCATTCCAGAGTGCACTAAGCATGCAATGAAGGGAAGGTGATGCTGTGATCACCATCTTCTTGAGAAGCTGGGAATTACAGCAGTTCTTAACCCCTGCTGTGCTATATCACAGGACTGGAAAAAGGCAGTCACCAGGACATAGTGTGGCAAGGAGGGGGAAGAATTAGAGCTGTGATATTAACTGAGGGGAAGAAAAAAGATCAGAAAGTATAAAGTTAGACCCAGAAAATGCTAAGATACCTTCACTGTCCCCAGTACTGAATTGATAAAGTCTATATGGTACTGTTCTGCATGGATTTGCTAACTTGCCTTGCATCTCTGAATTCTAAATATCCTGATACATAAAAATAGCCTGGTAGATAAAATCTTTCTTTTTTTCTACATACCCATATTTTTCAGACATTACAACACCATATTCTGCTTTCTACACCCTCAGTACTTCCAGCTGAGTTCTAATTCAGTGACAATTGAAAGCATAATAACCATTTTATGACGATAGCTTCCCAACACCTCTCTCTTTGATTTGTATATTTAATAGGACTCCAGAAGATATATGCAGTCACTAAAGATAATGGTATAAACAACTTACAGACAGAATTTTTGTGGTTACTGTCTTTGCTGGGCAACATCTTGACTCCTCTTGATTTCAGTTCGATTGATTTTTTTACTGAGAAAACAAGCAAACAAAAAGAAGATAATTCATTATTAAACCTTGTAGAAAGGACACACAGCAACCAAATCGTATATTACAATAATACAAAGCTACACAGGAATCCTACAAGCAGGTTGAAACAACTGCAGTTTCTGTGATAATCCAAATACATTTTTACAAAAATGCAACCATTTATCATGTTTCAGAGATGTCCTTTTTAAACAGACATTATAAGGATTTGCAATATTTTGAATTCAAGTGTCCTTAGGGTCAAAGAAAAGAAAAACCTGTCCTAATTACATGTATGGGTTTCCTATGTTTGCCACTGTATATGGCAAAATCTTAAACATTTTTAAAACTTATTTCTTACATAAAATGTACAGTACATTATATACACATATCTGAGGACCACAAGCTTTAAATGTGATATTCATATCTGCTTTTATTAGATTCACTCTTCAGTAGTAGACATGCTTTTAGTTCAGTTTCCTAAGGAGATTAAGGTTATAGGATCACAGTATGTTACATCCTTTGACTCACCTAACCCCTTTTGAATCTACAGGGCAATTTCAACTGAATTAGAAAGAGAAAGAGAGTAAGAGCTCTCAAAGGGACAAAGTTTTGTGAGAGAGAACAGATGCATCAGAGGTTTAATACCTGTTTTCTCTGTTTAGCCAGCTGAATGGCTGATAAACTCCCAGCCTATCCCTACTAAGTAGTTAGGGCACCATAGGAGAGATCAGGAGCAAAGTAGGAAGAGACATGAGAAGAAACTAGTGCAGTTATACATTAATGAACAAATGGGGTAGAATTTTAATTGTAATGGCAGGAGAAAAGGGTAAAAATGTAGAACACATTCACAGGAAATTCATTAGTTCTGTGGCTTGGGAACAACTTGATCAATTGAAAAGAAAATCAGATATAGAAAATAATTGTGAAACACGTCTGGGCAATTCAAAACTATTGTGCAAAAAACAATAGCAATAGCAAAACAGCTAGTGACTGACTTTGTGTATCAGAATGCTAACGACAACATCGTTAGCATGTTGCATGATGCATGTCAGTAACAAAAAAATTACAAAAAGCAGTAATCCTTTCCTGATTCATATTAAATACTTTTTTTTCTAGAGCTTGCAGTGGTTAATAATCTTAAAACGCAGCCATTTGTCCTAGATACAAACAGAAACAAAAAATCAACTCAAACATTTTTAAAATGGCAGTAATTTGTACCTCATACTATATAAATATATAAATTAATACCACAGATTATCAGTTATATTTTTTGTCAATATATGGGATAAATTTTGTTATTACTATTCTATACACTGATCTGTATGCAAATATTTCTAAGAAGGGAAGTGCCAGGAACAGCAAGTTAACATGTCTTTAAACATCACATTAAAAATCGTGATTTCATTGTATTTGTTTCTGTATTGGACTTTTGCTGCTTTTGCAACCTCAGAGTGAAGCAGACTTTTCTTAAGTGCTGAAATTGGGCAAGCACTGAAGAAAGTACTTTTTTGTGCTATGTACGTTGCATTTATGCCTAAACGTGGAAAACAGGTTCAAATGATGAAAGATGATTGAAACACAACTGTAGCCTCATGGGATGAAATGGATTTGATAGCAGTGTGGTGTTTTCTTTTCTTTTAAGACAGGAACACATTATACAGAGACATCAATGCAGACAATAAGGCTAATATCCCCAAGGGCTTCTGGAAGGGTAAACCTCACGGGTATGGTTTTTTTAGGATTGCTTTCTAGACTTAGGTACTAAAATTTCCATCAAGTAACACCTTATGTTCTGTTTTCTTAGGCTGCATAACCAGTCTGTTAAAATTATTCCATATTTAATGGGAATGAACAGCACAACTGTCGTAATGAATATTTGGGATATTGTCTGGAGTTGTGGTCCCTCTGCCAGCATGAATTTCACAATTTATTAATATCTGTGTCATGTAAAACATGTGAGCAGTTCTTGGAGGATTCAAAACCCACATTGCTTACATTCATGGATGAGTGGTAAAACCATTGAGTTATTATACAGCGGACAGAGAAAAGAACTATACTCTCCTCCTTCTCTTTGTCCTGTGATCCTATTTTAGCATGAAAGTGGCAATCATCACTCAAATTCCTTGTGGGATTTCATTCTCAAAGGTATTTGTTAGACACACTTGAAGCACACTTCTTGGGAATGGGGAAAAATGATACCCATCAGCTTTAGTTTGAAACACAGTGGACATAAATTGAAACAGGAGAGGTTCTGACTTGATATATGAAAAACTTTTTCACTATTAGAACAGTCGAGCATTGAAACAGGTCCTGCAGTTTCCATCCGTGGAGATTTTTCACATGTCAAGAAAAAAGCATTCTGTATCTCTCTGAAAGAACATTAGATAGGGGATTCACAATACTTAAGATCAGTCATCTAAATTGTATGTTTTATGAAGAGAAATAGCTACCTCAAGGGGGCAATTCATCCCCTTCTAAGATAGGCACAATGAATCATTCTCTGGAGATGCCTTTTCCTCTGCATAAAATATAACAGGAACATATACCACTTGCTCAAGCTAGATCCCTACATTTTAGACAGTAACATTAGGTGACATGAGCTTTTATGTCTGGAGAACTTTAACAGCCAAATGTAGGTATCTGTGAGACATAGGGATCCATGAGGTTAAATGGGATAGTTTGAGACATAAATACCAAACTTCTGCCTCTATTATACTTGTGTGTGCAAGTTTTTGCATGCAGCCTGCACAGTATTTTCTTCTGTTTTTTTAAAAGAATTAAGCAAGTATAGTCTTTAAAATACAAACTGCTCAGCCTCTGAAAGAGAA
The DNA here is from genome assembly GCA_035582835.1 of Phoebastria nigripes. Lineage (NCBI taxonomy): Eukaryota > Metazoa > Chordata > Aves > Procellariiformes > Diomedeidae > Phoebastria > Phoebastria nigripes. The sequence goes on from JAYKAV010003349.1 coordinate 194,085, forward strand.
ATAGAGACCACTGAACACTGTGGTTTGAGTGAACCAGTTCAACCTCTTCTGTAACATAAAATAAATACTCTAAATTGCACTTTTTGTAACCATTTAGATTCCATTTGAATACCTTTTCTGAGATGCTTCTTTTTTACTTCCTGATTGGTCTTTCATTAACAAGGTTTTCCTGATTTCAAAGATGATTTGACATTTAATAGCACAAAAAGAGGAATGGGTTTACATTAATAATGTCAGATATGAACAGCACTTTTCACCTTTAAGTGATTACTTTTTTAAATTTGCATAGCTTTCTGCTGTCTTCACTTAAACATTCAGTTAAGCTAACTGAATTAACTCACTTCATCTTTTCTGTTAATCATAACTTCAAGACTCTTTCGGAGATGAGATACCCATTCAGAGGGGAGGGCAGAGCTGAGCACTGGAAGTCCAAAACAATCTTATCAGCCTAGCGGAAAGCACCGGTGGTATTCCTTAAATTTTTGCTATAGCTAAATTAAACTCAGCCATGAAAAGAATATATGCCTGGCATTATTTAAATGGATCATGAAAGTTAAAGTAAAATTTTCAAGTTGTAAACCTCCATTCAAACCTATTCTGATTTCTATGAAGCTCTTAGTTTCTAATATATTTGAACCTGTGTGAAGAAAACACATTTTACCCCAAGCACAATTACCTTGCAGAAAAGATTATGACAATTTAGCAGAAATATAGTTTTAAGAAAGGATCAGAATCACAGAATGGTTGAGGTTGTAAGGGACCTCTTGCTCAACCGCCTTGCTCAAGGAGGGCCACCTAGAGCCGGTTGCCCAGGATGAACCAATGAGTAAAATTTCAACGGTTGGTAACAATCAGGAAAGTAACAAAATAAAAGTAGCAATGAGACATTAGAAGGACAGTCCCTATGTCTTTTGAGGGTATTAAAAAACAATTACCTTCAGTCAGAGAAATTTCTGTGTGTTTTTATATATATATATATAGTATAGACATATATTGCGTTCAGATTTGTTGTTTTTGAAAAAGTACTTCCAAAAATTAGTATGCAATGTTTTAAAAATCTTATTAGATTACTTCAAAATAATAAAAAATCTATATCTGTATCTGAATAGGTGGTTTGATACATATGAGACCTGCTGCCATTCTGCTATTGAAAAGGTTGTCCTAGAAAGCTAATTCTCCTATGCATTTTCCTTACCCAAGGCATTTGAAGTATAAAATATAACTGGCAAATTGTCTGTGTTCACTTAAGTGAACAGAAGACATGAAAATAAACAGAACATTAAATATATAAAACATTTGTATATGTTTGGGTAAGCAAGACCTAATATTGTTGAGAAAGTTCAGATAAACAACGAGTTTAAGCAAAATGTTCACAAATAACTAAGCTCAGATAAATTTCAGTAACAAGCTTTATATACAGACTGCCGTCTGGAGAACTTCAGAAAGACCTTTCATGACCCATTGACTAGGTAATGAAAAAACAAGGGCCAACAAATGAAGTTAACAAGAGTAAGGCTTCAAACTAATAAAAGGAAGTGTTTTTCATACAAGAAGTAGTAGACATGTGAAACTCTTTGCCAAAAGGCACTGGCAAATGTGGATGCAAGAAGTCTGCAAATCTGCCTCAGGCCATGGCTGGAGACATGCATGTGGTTAGATAGATCCTTTTATGAATGTTCATGACTATTCTTATGCTTCTCTAAGTCTATCTTTGTGGGCTGAAGAAAGAGACCAAAATTCATTCAGCAGGTAAATCTCACCTCTTTGGTACAAAGGAATAACTCTTCTTCCTCTTCACATTACTTTAGCAGACTATGACCTGTACTATGATACCTTTAGACATTGTTATAAKCATAGTAAATATGCCTCTATTGTACATGGAAGATGACCTTCTTTCGGAAGCTCATCTTGTTCTTGTAGACAAGATAGCTGTTTCTGGCCTTGATGAGTACTATGTCTCTGGGCAGAAGCTTCAGGACTTCCTACAGAACATGACTATTACTCACAGTTTGAAACTGTCCTCAGTCTTAAAGCTGGAGAACCCTTGGGGCTGAACTTTCATGCTGCCTTTACACTCCAAGACACACCATGTGCTTGCCATGGTAGTACTAACCTTTCAGCACAGCTTCGTGCTTCTGCAAGCTATCAGCCTGGATAGTCAGACAATCCCCAGTTCCATGTTGACTAGGTATTTCTGTTCCGATTTTTAGATCTTCCTTGAAACATCAGGGTTATATGACACTTGTTTTATATTCAAATCAAATTCACATAAATATTAGATTTCATATTAGTTATGTTAGATTACTTAATTAGAACAGGAGTAGTGTAAGATTTTGTTTATCATTCAGTAAGATTATAGTTTTGTTCTAAGATTTCTAATGCATTTTGAGTTATTTGCACCTCACTGAAATTATTTGGTTATGGTTGTCAGATTCTGATTTCAGTTATACTTGTGTATATCTGATGGAATAGATCTTTTCTACACAATGTTTATATGCCTAGTCCAAATTTATTATGAAAAGTTATTGTTAACTAAAATCACCTATGATTTAATGTTTTGGGTTTTTTTAAAACAAATTACTATATAGCATATTGTAAGCATTATAATGTTTTCTTCGCTCAGAGAATACTCATTGAATATTTGATCTTTTAAAATTATATATATTGCAAAGAGTTGCCTTAATGAAATTTTCTTTTTTCATTTTTTAATCAGCTCTATAATGGTAGATCAGAAATACTACAAAAAGAGGAGAAAATTACATTCTTTTCTACATACTGTTTCAGTGAGTCCTTTACAACAATGTGATTTAAAGAACTCAATGAACTTTTATCATTAGGGAGAAGATTTAGAGGAGCATTGCTCATGTTCAAAATGAACTGTGATGCCTTATGACTTTAAAAATCTATTAATCAGCGTATTTTCATTAAGGCTGAATCATACCCAAATACGCATAGTCATCTTTTTTTTTCTTCTTTGTCTCAGAGAACTGGAAATACGAAAATGTTTGTAAAAGTCATATATTTCTAGTGTGAATTTTTAGAAATAATGCACCTTAAGTGCACCTTAAAAATGTTAAAAGACTCTTGGATTTGTTATTTTTGAAAGTGAAAACTGTCATTGGTAGTATCAGCTTTATTTTCTAGAGCCATGAAGCACTTCAGTATACTATGCTTTCTCTACATTCCTACCTCTCTATAATTCAAAAGGAAAATTTTCCCCATTTTATTCTGCTTACATTCATTTCTAAGAGAAAGTAACTCACAAAAGAATTGATCTACTGCTGTTACTATTGTAAAAGCACATTATAGACAGCAGCTCATCACAGCAGGGATGGTTTCCTACAATTCATACAACAATGAATGTTTTAAAATTATTTTTATTTTCCACAGTTTTGTTTCTCAGGATGGTTCTTTGAAAACTGCCCTTCCAACCTCAGGTATACCCCAAATTGCTCAAGAAAATGAAATCTGAAGGTTTGCTTTTTCATGACAGTTTTAAACAGTGTTTTTAACAATTACACATGACTAAATAAAAGCATGAAGCAGTTAGTCTTTCAAATATTCTCTGCGCATGTATAGTTTTTAAATACATATATTTCACAGGTGCAAATAACTGTACAAATTACAAAGTAATAGAGAATCAAGCTCTGTGTACATAAGCAGTTTTGGAAGCACTACCCAAACAATTTACGACTATTAACCAAAACAGCKATATACAAATTTTTAACCCTGGCAGAATCAGTATCTTTCCAAAAGTAAACTCGGTAATTTAAATCTTGATCTCTGATGACTTTTCCATTTTAATTCTTCACGAGTCCATTTAATTACATGGTTTAAGCATTACACAACATTTTGGAGCGAAGATGGTTCATCTGGGTTTTTTGTTTGATTTGAAGAAGATAAGACAAGACAGACTTTTTTTTTTAAACAAACCCTACATGCACCTTGAAAACAGTGACAACCTATCTGAAATCTACACAAAGCACTGTCAGAATTCTCAAGAAAATTCAACGTATTTACAATTTTTCTCTGACACTGGAAGGTTCTTTTGAATGAACTACTGATTATAAACAAGATGAACTAGCAAGCTAACAAAAATATTTTTTAACATACACAAGTTCTTCAAGTACAATTTCAAGGGAAGAAATCCAATTTTCTGTGAATTCTATTAATATATTATGAAGTACTTACTGTGGGTTATTATGTTCTTGTATTCCATGGAGCAATTAATTCTTATTTGAAGTTATATTTGAAAATACACTGAGAGAGGCCCTACGGAGTGTTGGCAGCTCTGTGTCCTCTAAGATGTAGGAGAGAGTTTCAGTTTTCTCAGAGAATGTTGCCTGCTGGGACTATAAGGGAAAACTTTCTAATATGTTTGTCTTTCCTTCCACCATAGTACAAGCTTGTGCTAACTCAAAGAAAATAGTAAACAAAGATTAAAAAACCACCTAAAACTAAAAANAAAAAAAAAAAAAAAAATTATAATAAACAGTTACATGCACTTCCTATACATCAATAAATTACCACTCAAATGTAAAACTAACTGAAAAAAAAAAGAACTCAAATTATCCAAAGAAATTTCTCTAAAAAAGGTAAAACTCACTTAGATTGCTGACTTCCCTGAAGAACTTACTTCCCTTCTCTGAGAGTAATTAACTAGTAATTAACTAATAATTACACAGACAATATGAAGGTAGGAGGCAGTCATCTTTCAGACCCAGCTTCTCCCACTGTGAAGCTTTTTTTTAATAGTTTTCGTTTAATTTTGTTTTGTTTTGTTTTAAATTGGGTTCCTCCTATCTGAAATGCAAAGTTTTGTAATTTGCAGTTGAAGATGTATTTCAAATTATCTGTATTACAATATGAAAAGTCTATATCTATTTGTCATATATTTTCAGGGTGGCTATGAATTTCAAGTAAAAGGTTTCTTTTTTTAGTATTGCATGATGAATCACGAATGAGCCAAAAGCTGTACAAATGCAAGGTAGCAGGTAGTGTTTGGCACCAAGAATTTGCAGTCTTATTCTCTGGTTGTGTAATTTTCCTTAGGGGAGACTGGATAGAAATTAGTAAGAAGAAAAACATGGAAAAGTGAACTGAAAGTGAAAATGGTATGAAGCACAACTAATCGTCCATTTGTAGGGCATAACTGAGAAATAATTTAATCCAGAGAGGGTTTTGAGGAGTTATGATACACTTTAAACATAAAAAGGGAACTGAAAAGAAGAAAGATACCTTCTGCAGTTCCAGTAGGGCTAGAACAAGAACTTACAGTCTTTATCCGTAGCAAGGGAGACTTTGGTTACACAAGAAAAAAGCTTTTTAACAGTAAGAGTGATGAATCCCTGGAACAAATTACTCAGAGAAGCTGTGGAATCTTAGCCATTAAAAGTTTTAAAGAACATGTTAAATTAAGGTCTGAAAAAAACAGTCAAATATACTTGGCTCCTCTTTGATATAGGATTAGCTTATCAAGATCCTTTTTAAACCTATTTTCCATTATTTCATAATAGTAACCCATAACCAGAAGTCATTTGGCTGAGAAACAATAAGTGGCTAAGACCTTGGTGGGGTTTTCTAGGATTTCTAGCATATGTAATTAATTTATTACACCTACATTTAACTATATGTGTGCAAACAGGTAAATAGTGTGCAGTACACAAGTCATATCAAAGCCAGATAAGTTACTATAAGCACAGCTCAGTTAACATAGTATTATGCTTGATCTAATTTACCTTCTTTTAGAACTAATGTAGTTACACCTTGAGAATACCTGTATGTGATTCCATAACAAGAAAGCTAACACTTGCTGTTTGTTCCTAGCACATTCTTTGTAACCGTCCTCGTGTACGTCTTGGATGACATAACATTTTTTTCCCAATTACCCAAATACATGAGTACATTGCCAGTTTTTCTTCCTGCATGAAATAACCTGCAAGGCCTCAAATACTGGCTACCAGTCAAAGCTAAAATATTCTGACATCATCTGCTGGTACTTCCTCAAGCTGCTTCTGCTGCTGCTCTGCTGAGTTCAGCTCTTGGCTGCCTTTCACTGCAGATTTTTCCCAAGTACAGGTATTTGAAGGTGAAGAGGAACAGCATATTGCCCAGTACCTGGTGATTGCAAGCAGGGCCTTTCCTGTCCAGCCTTAAGCCCAGTGTCACTATAAGGAATGTATTTGAACAGTTCTCTGTTTTTGCTACAGTACAGGAAAAAAATTAATATTTTCAGTATTTTGTATGTTGAGAGAGAGTGGAAGAGAGATATCTATTACAAAGATTGACACTTAGCTTTACATATTTTGCAGAGTTCAGTAAGAAACAGTGAAGTATTTGCAATAACGTTCATAGGATTATTCTTGAAGGGAATTAGCAAAATTATCATCTCAGTACAGTGCAGAATTCATCAATTTCCTTTTGCTTCTTCCATTGCTCTGATTTTCTTGAAGTTGACTACTCCTGTTTTGAAAAAAAGTATTTTCTTAATTCAGATTGCAGAGTCCAGTCAAGTGCCCTGTTTGCTTTGCCCTAGTGCCTCAGTCTTTCTGGGTTCTCCTTCAAAGATACAATTACAGGAGTACTACCATTTTTTGGCCCTGGAAGAAATGATCTACAATTCCACGTTTGGCAGCATCACTATTGCCTCTGGATTCTGCTTATAGATCAAACATTTCTTTCTTATCACTCAAAGTCATGTGGGACCAGTAAATAGACGGTTAGCTATCTCTAGGTTTTCTTCTGCTTCACCATGGCCTGTTGTACCATGAATTCTTTCTAAAAGTTTAGTATTTATGAGGATAAGAAAAAACAACCATTCTTGATCTTACCATTCACTTTAGTTTATGAAGGGAGTTCTATAACAAATTCTTCAATAAAACAAGGCCCCAGACTCAATAACCTAGGAGGATCCTTGCAAGTTTGCTTCTCAGCTACCCGCTTCTTGACTTTCACAGAGGCATCACAATTTTCCATAGGATCTCTAGTTTAAATCAACTCACTGCAATAATCCAAACCTCTGCTGTTTCTGCATTCCCTGCCTGAAGGGTATTCTGTCTAATACACTATCCCAGTGTTTCTCTCACGTACAGCTTTCAAAATCTTCCCTACTAATCAGTATTATAACTCCAGAGAGCTTCACAGCAGGCATAGATGTTTCTACTATATGTCTACCTGTAAAAGCTGTAGGATCATCATCAGTTGGCTTCCTTTTTCCATCAATCCAGCAAAGTACTGCCTGTCATTATCAGACCTTCCACCTGCTCCCTGTGCTGGAAATCTCTGCATGCAGTACTAGTGAACAAATGGTACAGCCCCAAGATAAATTGGTGTCACAATAGATTTTTACACATATCTTTCTCATTCTATGTGTATAACCTGACACAGGATCTGCAAGTTTAAAAAGAAGTACAGCCATTTGTTTTCCATTAACCTTCTGCATGTCACTTAGCTGGCCACTTGCCCTGATGGACTGCCTTAGCTCCTTTGTGCTATCAATAGATGATATATCATAATAAAACGAGTTCAACAGGCATCAAGTCTTCAATGTCTGCAGATGTCCTCCACAGTTCTGGAAAACAGTATCAACACAGTTTGCACAATGAATATATACTATCACAGAACACACTGAGAAGTAGTACGCAGGGATTGTCTCTAAAAAATAAATCATAAAATGAGATCCAAATGTTCCTTGTTTGAATGCCACTTCAACTATAGTCTTTCAACCATAGTGTCAAAAGCTGATTTATGGTTCTTCTGCATTAATATCTCCATAGTGCCACTCAGTGGGATGATCAAAATGTTCATCAGAAAATCCTATTCTGAAGTCAATATTTGACCATTTTTTCAGGTTGTGTAGAGAAATGAAATCTGTAGTTTGGACTGAAAACATCTCTGAAACACAGCTCTTAAACTGATCATTTAACTGTTGTCCATCACACAGCTGAACTTGAATGGACTCTTTTCTTGCATGGTAGATAATGAAGAAACTGCAAGAGTGGTAATACTGACATCCCACTACTTGATGTCTCTAATTTCTTCCCATGTGAAAACTGACCATGTGCATGCTTTCAGCCTGTGCCAAATATAAAATAATGAATCTAATTGATTTTGTGATTGCTTGTAGGTTATGCATGTTTCCTTGAAACCCGTACTTTAATTTGCATATCTCCATTACTCGTGCATATGCTTTTATTTTAAATTCTTAGGTCCACATTCTGCTGTTCTCTCTATATTGCTACTAGCTGGTTTAGAGATTAGTGAAACCTATGCTTTCTTCAACATTTTCCAAATGCATATTTTTGCACTGGAAAATATGAAGCTCATTGAAGATGCATCAGTTTCATTATATCAGAACAGCATAGAAAGAATATGACATAGAACTGTCTTAGAAGTTGGGTAGCCTTGGGACAGTCATGCCTTCAAACAAGGATGGTGGAAGACCTGGTATTGAGTGAGCATAACACGATTCTTGACAAAGAGTAGCTACCAAGTCTGGGGGAATGTTCCTTGCTTTGGAAGTATTTCAACATGTAACTTAAATGTCATCTTTTATTTTGCAGGTAACTTGGGGAAAAACAGCAACATGTATAAAAATGTGTACCAAGATATATATAGCTGTTACTAGATAGGTATCTGCTTAGTGCTGACATCATGAAGCAGCTATGCCTGAGCCTTCTTAGAAACACAGAAACTTTACTAGACACTCAAGAAAGAAGTATTACCTGTAGCAACCTGATTGGAACTAAGTACAGGCTTCCACCTTTAATGAGCTCTTTCTTGTTTCTTCTGAAAATGCCCAAGAATCAAGGGTTCATAATAATATGCTCCTATATGGTGGCTTAGTAGTAAGACTTTTTAATAAATGCCCTTGTGTTAAGAAAAATCTGTATGTAAACTGAGCCTTTGTCAAATGTCTCATTCTGTTGGCACTGAGAAATCCTACCTAAACTTTGGACTGAGAGTCTTGAAGACAGAGCTTTATCCTATGGTCCAATTCTTCTGTACTCTTGGTAAATGTAGTTCTTTTAGATACATATATTTTCTTTTTGTCGTTCTAAGTCAACTTTTGGGCTTTGCTTTAAATTTTGAGAGAAAGAAATATTTTGTGACATCAAAACAGACAAGATGGCCAATCTCTCTTAAGAATGCGTGTTGCCTTTATGAGATGGAAGTTTAACAATAAATCCAAAGATTATTTCTAATGTCAAACACTGAAAAAGAAAAAGCTTCAAGGCTCTAAAAACGGAACAGAGACAGTTTTATCTCAAGGATGTGCCGAATTCAATATATATGCCAAATTACTTTGTTTACAAATTCTAAAGAGACGTTACAGGAGCAGCTATTTTAAGCAGCTAGCTCTTAGAGGATGTACGTGCCACATTCACAAGGAAACACTCTGAATGTTTTCTCCTGCTCTTTCCTTATCACATGGTATAGACTAATATTAAGCTAATAAAGGATATCTTATAATTTTAGTACAGGGACAAAAGTACACCTGCAAAAAAATCAAAGCTTTTTTCAGAGACGCTAAATATATATTCAATGTGTGGGAAGATGTCAAATATTGATTTCATTATTATAGTTTTTATTGGATTAACATTCTCCTTTTTGATCGAACAACCTACATTTAGAAATAAGAAAATACAGGCCAGTGATTAATGGTGTTGAGTATTTTATATTCTCAGGTGCCAATGTAAGTTACATTAAGGGACTCAAGTTTTGAGACAGACTGACAATCAGACTGGAAAAGGATGGTTTCAGTTCATTTCCAAAAAGGGAGCTATTCACAATCAACAGTCACATATGAAGCTTAGGCCAAAAGAATCTTACTTTTAATAGAAGAAAGATTTATTCCTTCCTACTTCATAAACAAACATTCTCTGAGAACTTATCTCATTGTACACTTGTACAGATTTTACCATGTAGCTGAATAAGTGTCCTTGAAATGTAAAGCAATTATACTAAACAAAAGTTCTGGGAAAATAGTTTAATACCCTCTTACTCAAATCTAAACAAGTTGAAATAAAAGACACTCAAAATAAACGACTTTCCGATACTACGACTGTACTGATAGGATGTGGGGAAATCTGCAATTACATTATCAAAGTGAGGAAGAAATACAATGGGAAAGAACAAAAAACAAGGGAAGAAAAAAGATAAATGAACAAGCGTAGTCTACCTACAGCAGCCATGACAGGCGTACTAATAAAGTTAAGAAAACATATTTATGCCCCTAAGGTACATCATATAGTTTAACATGATTTAGCTGATTAAATTCCTAAGTGTTCATGATTTTTTTTTTTCTTTTAGAAAAAATAGCAGAAGGAAAAAAATAAACACATGGGAAAAAAAGTTAAATGTAGTTTTAGCTGTGGATCCAGTACTAGTTAGTCCGATATTTTAAGATAGCTAAAATCACGTAAGCGGTCACTGGAAGTTTCAAATGGCACCAACTCACAATAAAAATGCAGTAACTGGTGAAAATTACTTCCAATGAGAGATTTAAAAAGCTCAACCTCCTTAGTTTATCTAGGAGATTGAGAGGTGACTTGGTGCTTCAAAAAGGGGAATTATAAGGTTAACAAAAGGCTTTTTACTCTGTTGAGGGAAAACATAACACCTCTACTGGACACAGAAAGATCAAACCAGACTAATACAATTGAGAAGACAGGACTACGTATTTAACAGTGTTAACCACAGAAAAGATCAGTGAAGAGAGACGGTGGATTTTCTACTTGTTGATGTTTTCATAACAAGACTGGATTACTTTCTTGATAATAAAATTTAACAAAATACAAATTATTGTCTCAGTACTATTTAATGGGAAATTATATTCAGCATCACTTAAGAGTTAGAAAATAACAGTTTCTTCTTCCTTTTTCATTTTATCAGTTGCTTTTACTAATTTTCTTTTCTAAGTTTACTCTATGTGACAATTATAATTGAAACCCCTGACTAAAAGTACCATGCATCAAGGAAAGACCACTAATTCTTTTAACTTATTTCAAACACCATTTCAAAGGTTTTAAAGAATGTGTAGGAAGGATAGAMATGCACTTATATGCAAACTCACTGAATTACAAAAATACATTGAAAGAACTGCTTTACCTAGCAATTGATTTTACATTATTTCACTCATGGTTTTCCATTAGTACACATTTATTTCAGCAGCTTCATTATATTCATTGTTTGATTTCAGGATTATCTGTTTGTTAAATCCTGAATTATTCAAGGTAGTCAAACACAGCAGATGATAGATAACGTCTGCTACATAACGATCAAAATATCTAATACCTCCTTGAACGTCTCTGATAACTTGCCAAAAATAGCATACTTAATTTGAAACACTACAACAGAGATCTGATTCTTACTGTAAAAGAGGAACACACCCATTAATCAGATTTTGCTTTGGAAACTTCCTTATTTCATTCTCTTTCTAGGAATTTTGAAATAAATATTTAACTTAAGCAGATTAGTTTTAGTTAGTATAGAAAAAGGTATTGTGATTTTTTTCTCTTAAAAAGAAAACCAAAGATACTAAAACATCCTTCTTCTACTGTTCTGGAAATAAGCAAAAGCTAAACAAGCATAGTATACATGCTGTAAATATGCAAAAGCAAGGGATTCATTATCACACCTTTTAAGTCATTCTGTGTACATTGATAAGCTTTGTGGCTGGGAAGTGTTAGGTGTTCATCTCATAGTGAGACTGTTAATGTAACTTCACTTCTGGGGAATTTATGCATTTATGAAGCACTGGCATAAGACAAATCTGCAACCCCCACTGAATATACGCAAAGAGTCTTTGTATATCAGCATAGTGAGGGCAAAGGGATGAAAAAAAGAAGTTCACAACTGAGTGAATGTAACATCTTTTCCCCTATGGYAATGCCATCACGGAACAAGGCAGAAGAAGAACTGAGTCCAGTTATATCCACTGGGAGTGTTGATTTCCCTGAGACCAACGTTGCTGGTATGGCAGACATGAAGCAGGCAAGGCAAAGCATGTCATTGCACTGTAATTTGTTCTAGTGGTTTTCAGGGCCGTTTAAACCAGGTCTCCTTCTGTCTAGAAACTCTGAAAGTATAAAAAAAATTCCACAGGTTCACTGGGAAATTGGGGCATAACTATTTTTATTGATGAAATCAACATCAAAAGATCAAAAATCAAAACAAAGTAATGGGGGGGGGGGGGGGGAAGCCCCAAACCCTTCACTCTACACCCATTCATTTTTAACATTTTAAAATTTTCTTTAACCTTCTACTCTGGCCTGATGGAAGGGGACAATAAATATGATTCAAGGGGAAATCCAACCACCCACCAGTTAGGTATGCCTTTTAAACTACATTTTTTAATATATACATTCAGCTTGCCAAGCATTTTAAAACTATATTTAGTTAATGCATTCAAGCATGTAATTCTAATATACTGCTTTAACTTTTTATGTTAGTGAGCTGGTTTTCTTGACCATGTCAAAAACCAGGGCACTAAATATTGCAAAAATGCAAGTTAGAAAGATCTGAATTTGAAAAATTTGCCAAACAAATAAATGAAATATGCATAGTTTTAAATCTAATTGGTATTTCCAACATTTTAATGAAATAAATTATAATAATTTCGTTTGCCTGTTCAAAAAGCAAATGAAGAAAAGAAAATTAAATTGGCTGTTTGTTAGTATTGGTTTTGGTTGATTGGAAAAGGCCAAGTTACAGCAATAATATAGCCATGATAACATGATAATAAATATGATGTAAATTTGATATGAGTTGAAAAGAATAATTAAAGTATCTGTATGCTAACTGTAGAAAAAGTCTGATAATCTGAATTCTTACTAGGAAAAGGAAAAAAAAGTCTCTTATCCTGTTGCTGCTTAAAGAGGTGTGTTGTGCTGGCTCCCATATTGACTTGCTTTCGAAAAGCCAATGATGTTGCTAGATGTGTTAGGTTAGACAATAAAAAGCTCACCTGTGCACACACAAAGGAGCACAGGGAGATGATGGCAGGCGGGAGAGACAAATACCACCTTGCCCCAGCTCTTCGCAGGACCATCGCAGGAACCATCAGCCCATCGCAGGCCCATGTCCACAAGCCCAGAAGAAACTCTGAGGGTCCTGGGCAAGCAGGGGAACCCAATATCCAATGCAGAGACACAACCTCTACCTCAGCCTCCCTGGGGCTGTCTCAGCTGATCTGCAGCCCACCCCGCACCAGGAGCTCTCCAGTCATCTCACAAACTGAGGTGGGTCTCTGCCCAAGGGTACAGGGCTCATCGTGGGGTACAGGGGAAGAGCATTTTGGGATTGCACAAGGCTGATTATGGAGTATTTAGGGGAGGAACCAATGTCAGGGAAAAGGATGGATTGAGGTGGTTTGGGGAGGAACAGATATGTGAAAATATAGCAATAAAGGAATGGAAGGGGCTGGTTGCATGTATACTGGGGCTGGTCAATACACTTGTGTGGCCATGCCCTGTGCCTGACTAGCGCAGTCTGTCCTGTCTCCTGATTAAACTCAATTTCTAATGCTTCTCCTGGGTGCGGGACTCTATTCTCTGTGCATATGTGTGTATGGGGGTCTGAGTGCAGCAACTGGAGTCGGACCATGGGCTGGAGGGCTGTGTGTCTGTGGTGCAGCACCTCGAGTGAGTGTGGGTGTGCAAGTGAGTGTGTGAGCACTCCCAAAGATCCAGCCAGATGAGCTGGTGAGTAGGTGAAGTAGCCTGGGAGCTAGAGGGGGGCGGGGGGGGATGTGTGTCTCAGAGGGTGGAGCAACCTGGAGTGGTTACTGGAGGGGCCATAAGGTCCCAGCCAACTGCTAGGAAGACCAGCCTGGGGGTAGACTGAGACCCGCTTGTGTGTGTGTGTCTGTGTGTGCTCACATGTAGATCTGAGTACCAGCAACTGGAGTGGGGCTGCAGCCTCGGGGGCTCATATGCCCAGGTGCCAGCAGCTGGGGAGACTGGGATCCAGGGGCAGCTACTGGGAAGACCGAGTGTCTCAGCCCAGCTGCTGGAGGGACCCACATTGTCCATGCATTATTTCCCACTAACAAATCTCCATGCCAGAGAGGAGAGCCAGAGAGGAGAAACAGGATGAGGCCGTTGGTGATGTCTCTATTCATATGAGTACTGAGTGTGTCTGTCAGTGTTAATCTGTGTGGCAAGATGTGAATACAGTATATACATGTGTGGTGTATACATGTGCTCCGTGTGTGTCTGCCTACTGGGAATACAGCACTGTATTCCAGCTTCGGGCTGCATCTGGGGGCATGGGGCTACTGGGTTCAGCAACCCCCTATTCAACGGTGTGCGCTTCTTCTTTCTGTTTGTTTTTTTTTTTCTTGGTGTAGGTTGGTTGGGGTTTTTTTGTAACTCACGCAATCTCACGACTAGATATAAAAATGAAATAACAATGGGATTGGCTGTATGTTATTGTTATTAAATAATATTTGGGATTATTTTAAGGTAAATCTAACTTCAACAAATGAAGCAGTTTTCGCTCTGTAGGAGCAGAGTGACTTGTTTCAAATGAGCAGAATTTAGAGTCTTAAAAGGGTAGGTAACAACAGGTACTATTTCATTACCAATTAGTTCGATGATTGCTACTTTTTGGAAGCAAAACTAAGAGTTTCAAGATTAAATCTCTCACTTGTCAAGACAGGCTAAAATAGAACAGCAAAAAAAGTCAATTTAATCTGCTTCAATCAGTCTTTTAGCCATCTAAAACTGAGTTAAACTTGCATAGTTCTAGCCTTCATCAGTTTATATCTTAAGGTCATTAAGTTTATAATTCCTTATTATATGCTTTTTCTACCGTAAAAATGATTAAAATTAGTATTACAAAAACATTTTTCAAAACACAAAAATTTCAGAAGAGGCTTTTGTACTAATGAAATAAGAGGTCTGAGGCACATATTAAATAGGCATTCTTTCGCATTTGCCCAAACGATACAGACTGAGTAGGGCCAGAAGCAGCTGCTATCTGCATGGGAAAGGAAACGCTGAATAACTCTTCTATGATAACCATGGGGAGAGAGCATTACCTATAGTGAGTTCCAGGACTGAGGAATTCCAGTCCTTCTTAACCTAATTCCCAGTGAAACCACAAGAGATGTGTGAGATCAAAACAAATAGATTGATATTAAAAATACAAAACTTATATTTGTGTATTGAGTTTGTGTGGCAAGGTTTTGGTAGTGGGAGGCTACAGGGGTGGCTTCTGTGAGAAGCTGCTAGAAGCTTCCCCTATGTCCGACAGAGCCAATGCCAGCTGGCTCCAAGATGGACCCGCTGCGGGCCAAGACCGAGCCAATCAGCAACGGTGGTAGCGCCTCTGGGATAACATATTTAAGAAGGGGAAAAAACTGCTGTGCAACAGCAGCCAGAAAAGAGGAGTGAGATTATGTGAGAGAAACACCTATGCAGACACCAAGGTCAGTGAAGAAGGAGGGGGAGGAGGTGTTCCAGGCACCAGAGCAGAGATTCCCCTGCAGCCCATGGTGAAGACCATGGTGAAGCAGGTTGTCCCCCTGCAGCCCATGGAGGTTAACGGTGGAGCAGATACCCACCTGCAGCCCGTGGAGGACCCCATGCCGGAGGAGGTGGATGTCCGAAGGAGGCTGTGACCCTGTGGGAAGCCCATGCTGGAGCAGGTTTGCTGGCAGGACTTGTGACCCCATGGGGGACCCACAATGGAGCAGTCTGCTCCTGAAGGACTGCACCCCGTGGAAGGGACCCATGCTGGAGCAGTTCATGAAGAACTGCAGCCCATGGGAAGGACCCACGTTGGAGAAGTTTGTGGAGGACTGTCTCCTGTGGGAGCGAGCCCACGCTGGAGCCGGGGAAGAGTGTGAGGAGTCCTCCCGCTGAGGAGGAAGGAGCGGCAGAGACAACGTGTGATGAACTGACCACAACCCCCATTCCCCGTCCCACTGTGCCGCTCGAGGGGAGGAGGTAGAGAATTCGGGAGTGAAGCTGAGCCCGGGAAGAAGGGAGGGGTGGGGGGAAGGTGTTTTAAGATTTGGTTTTATCTCTTATTACCCTACTCTGATTTAATTGGCAATAAATTAAATTAATTTCCCCAAGTCAAGTATGTTTTGCCCGTGACGGTAATTGGTGAGTGATCTCTCACTGTCCTTATCTCGACCCACAAGCCTTCCATTATATTTTCTATTCCCTGTCCAGCTGAGGAGGGGAAGTGACAGAACGACTTGGTGGGCACCTGGCGTCCAGCCAGGGTCAACCCACCACAGTCCTTGTGGTGCAATTTGCAAATGCACAAGCTACCACTTTCTGAGGAATATCTTTTTGTAATTTTGTTTTCTCAATAACATTTATACCGAGCAGCTATTAAATAAATCTATGCGCTATAAGGATTCTAGAATACAATAACTTACTGTCTAGGAAGGCGTAATAACCTGCATTCGTTTAATAGAATCATAGAATAGTCTGTGTTGGAAGGGACCTTTAAAAGGTCATCTAGTCCAACCCCCCTGACACGGGCAGGGACATCTTCAACTAGATCAGGTTACACAGAGCCCCGTCCAACCTGACCTTGAACATTTCCAGGGATGGGGCATCTACCACCTCTCTGGGCAACCTGTGCCAGTGTTTCACCACCCTCAGGGTCAAAAATTTCTTCCTTATACCTAGTCTAAATCTGCCCTCTTTTAGTTTAAAGCCATTACCCTTGTCCTGTCACAACAGGCCCTGCTAAAAAGTTTGTCCCCATCTTTCTTATAAGACCCCTTTAAGTACTGATAGGCTGAAAGAACGTCTCCCCGAAGCCTTCTCTTCTCCAGACTGAACAACCCCAACTCCCTCAGTCTTTCTTCAGAGGAGAGGCATTCCATCCCCCTGATCATTTTTGTGACCATCCTCTGGACCCGCTCCAACAGGTCCGTGTCCTTCCTGCGCTGAGGACCCCAGAGCTGGACACAGTACTCCAGGTGGGGTCTTCACCAGAGCAGAGTAGAGGGGCAGAATCCCCTCCCTCGACCTGCTGGCCGCGCTTCTTTTGATGCAGCCCAGGATACGGCTGGCCTTCTGGGCTGCGAGCGCACATTGTTGGCTCATGTCCAGCTTTTCACTCACCAGAACCCCCAAGTCCTTCTCAGCAGGGCTGCTCTCAATCCCTTCATCCCCCAGCCTCTATTGATCCTGCGAGTTGCCCTGACCCAGGTGCAGGACCTTGCACTTGGCCTTGGTGAACCTCATGAGGTTCACACAAGCCCACTTCTCCAGCTTGTCCAGGTCCCTCTGTATGGCATCCCGTCCCTCAGGCGTGTCGACCGCACCACTCAGCGTGGTGTCATCTGCAGACTTGCTGAGGGTGCACTCGATCCCACCGTCTATGTAATTGATGAAGATATTAAACAGTACTGGTACCAGTACGGACCCCTTGTCACTGACCTCCACCTGGACATTGAGCCGTTGACCACTACCCTCTCGATGTGACCATCCAACCAATTCCTCACCCACTGGACCATCCACCCATCAAATCCATACCTCTCCAGTTTAGAGAGAAGGATGTTGTGGGGGACTGTGTCAAAGGCCTTACAGAGGTCCAGATAGACGACATCTGTAGCCCTTCCCATGTCCACGGATGTAGTCACTCCATTGTAGAAGGYCACTAGGTTGGTCAGGCAGGACTTGCCCTTGGTGAAGCTATGCTGGCTGTCTCGAATCACCTCCCTGTCCTCCATGTGCCTTAGCATAGCTTCCAGGAGGATCTGTTCCATGATCTTCCCAGGCACAGAGGTGAGACTGACTGGCCTGTAGTTCCCCAGGTCTTCCTTTTTCCCCTTTTTAAAAATGGGGGTTATGTTTCCTCTTTTCCAGTCAGTGGGAACTTCACCGGACTGCCACGGCTTCTCAGATACGGTGGATAGTGGCTTAGCAACTTCATCCACCACTTCCTTCAGGACCCGCGGATAGATCTCATTGGGTCCCATGGACTTGTGCACTTTCAGGTTCCTTAGATGGTCTCGAACCTGATCTTCTCCTACAGTGGGCAGCTCTTCATTCTCCCAGTCCCTGCCTTTGCCTTCTGTGGCTTGGGCGGTGAGGCTTGAGCACTTGCTAGTGAAGACTGAGGCAAAAAAGTCATTGAGTACCTCAGCCTTCTCCATATCCCAGGTAACCAGGTCTCCCGTTTCCTTCTGGAGAGGGCCCACATTTTCCCTACTGTTCCTTTTATCCCCGACGTACCTATAGAAGCTTTTCTTGTTGCCCTTGATGTCCCTGGCCAGATTCAATTCTATCAGGGCTTTAGCTTTTCTAACCTGATCCATGGCTGCTCAGACAATTTCTTTGTACTCCTCCCAGGCTACCTGTCTGTCCTGGTTTCGGCTGGGATAGAGTTAATTTTCTTCCTAGTAGGTGGTATAGTGCTATGTTTTGGATTTAGTATGAGAAGAATGTTGATAACACACTGATGTTTTAGTTGTTGCTAAGTAATGTTTACACTAGTCAAGGACTTTTCAGCTTCCCATGCTCTGCCAGGTGCACAAGAAGCTGGGACGGAGCATAGCCAGGACAGCTGACCCAAACTGGCCAATGGGGTATTCCATACCATATGACGTCATGCTCAGTATATAAAGCTGGGGGAAGAAGAAGGAAAGGGGGGATGTTCGGAGTGATGGCGTTTGTTTTCCCAAGTAGCCGTTACACGTGATGGAGCCCTGCTTTCCTGGAGGTGGCTGAACACCTGCCTGCTGATGGGAAGCAGTGAATGAATTCCTTGTTTTGCTTTGCTTGCGTGCGTGGCTTTTGCTTTACCTATTAAACTGCCTTTATCTCAACCCATGAGATTTCTCACTTTTACCCTTCTGATTCTCTCCCCCATCCCACTGGGTTGGGAGTGAGCGAGCGGCTGTGTGGTGCTTAGTTGCTAGCTGGGGTTAAACCACGACACTGTCCTTTCTTCCACCCTCTGTAGGTTTCCTTTTTGTGTTTGAGTTTGTCCAGGAGCTCCTTATTCATCCAGGCAGGCCTCCTGGCATTTTTGCCCAATTTCCTCTTTGTTGGGATGCATTGCTCCTGAGCTTGGAGGAGGTGATCCTTGAATATTAACCAGCTTTCTTTGGGCCCTCTTCCCTCCAAGTCTTTATCCCATGGTACTCTACCAAGCAGATCCCTGAAGAAGCCGAAGTCTGCTCTCCTGAAGTCCAGGGTAGCGAGCTTGCTGTACGCCTTCCTTAATATCTAAGGTCTGCAATCAAAATTACTGACTTCCTTATTTTCCCAAAACAATGGAGGCTATTATTCTTGTCCGGCATAATTATATAGCTTTACCACACACACACACAAAAAATCACTTTATGAATGAACCAAGCAAACAATTACAAAAAGACAGCACAGGCTGATTTAAGAGACTGTTACTTCTAAGCAAGAAGCAAAAGAAGAAAGCAGTCTAAGTAAGGTAAGAAAGCAGAGTCCTGAATGCCCTGAAGATATTGCGCAAGATCTAGGAACCCTGGGAAAATAGAACAAGAATCAAAAAGATTCTTGGGTTTTGGTTAGACTGGTAATGGGTACTCGTCTATTAGTAAAGGGAGTGTTTAATGATTACTTCAGAAAGTCTGTTGTATTTACTTTAACTGTCTCAAAGACAGGATAGTTCAACTACATAGCAATCCCAACTATATGTGGGCATTCTGGAATAGTCAGTTTAAACTTTTGGGAATAGTGGCCTATAAGGAAAATGTTTCTCAGAGATCCCAGGGTCATATAGCCTATACTACAGGATTTGCCAGGAGGACATATACAAGAATTGTGCCTGGATACAATCAGACATTAGAGGCATCCTATCACTGCCACGGTTTTCCACCAGAAAACAAGGTCACGTATTTCACAAGATTTTTTACTTTTTTTGTTTCATGATAGGCTCAAATAATTATTTTACTTGAGAAAAGCAGCTAAGATGGAAATACCTGTCAAAGTTGTTGAATTTTAGCAGAAATAAGCATCTGAAAACAAAAACACAAGGGAGAGGCTGAAAAAGCTGGGATATTTTAGCCTGGAGAAGAGAAGGCTTGGGGAGGGGATCTTATTGGTGTGTATTAATACCTGATGAGATAAGAGAGTGTAAAGAAGATGGAGCCAGATTCTTCACGGTGATATCCATTGATGAGACATGAAGCAATAGGCACAAATTGAAACACAGGAAATTCCAGTTAAAAATAAGTGAAAGCTTTTTTACTGTGAGAGTAAACACTGGCACAGGTTGCCCAGAGAGGTCGTGGAGTCTCCGACCTTGGAGGTATTCAAAACCCATCTGGACATAGTCCTGGGCAGCTTGCTTTAGGTGACCCTTCTTTGAGGAGGGCACTGGACTCGGTGAGCTCCAGAGGTCCCTTCCAACCTCTGCTATTCTGTGATTTATGGTACTAGTAGGCTTATCTAGCTATAAATGTCATTGTTACTTCTGCTTAAAATAAAATACCGAATTATTCCTTGGTTCTGAAATACACATGTAATAGAAAGAATTACTAAAGTTGTGCAATAAAAAGGAATTAATGAAGCTGTTGGATTAACCAGATTTTGACATCACTCTGAATTTTCATCCTATGTGTGTTGAAAGACTGTCTCCTAGTTTATAGTGTTTATATCACTAACATAGGAATTTATTTAATTGCTATTGACCCTGATAAGATATATAGCTGTGGCTCATGTAATTCAGATGTTTGTATTTAATACAGTACATGGTATAAACCTGCACTGTAAAAGGATGATTTAAATTAAGAAAGGAAATTTCCATAATTGTAAGAATCTGAATTGTAATAAGATACTTCCACTTGTCATTCACGAGCAGTATTCTATATCAATGAAGTTTACCCTTACACCAAATATCTGATGTATTATGCAGAGCAACAGATATACATCTGAAATAATGATCTCCCCAGATATTTCCCTAAAGCTTTAATTCCATGGTAAGTATTTGGCTAGAGATAAGCCATATTGAAAAAGAACAAAAAAGTAGTTTTCAGTGTTGGTTATTCTATTCCAAACTTTCCTTTGTTATTCTGTTGATTCTTAGTTTTCTGGTGCATCAGCAAGATGAGCCCCATTGTTTTTGTGATCTCTGTTTAATAGGCTTGAGACACAGAGTTAACATAAGCAGTGCATTTAAATTCACAGTCACCAATAGTCGTATTATATATGCATCCTCAGTAAACATTGTAAAAATAAGTTATAAGTGCAAAGGATCACAGAATACATACTCATGTTGAGTTGCCAAAATAAAATGGAATTTCACAGATTTCTTTTTTTACTAAAATTGTCAAAATCTTTTTAAAGAGAAAAGAACTATGTATGTCAAATACTTTTATATGCATTACATGTGTATTTCATAGTCACCAGAAACATATAGTTGTTGCAGTGTATTTGTCATTTCTAAAGTGATATAGGCCCTACAGTTTCAGGAAAAAAGGAAGGTCTAAACTCATAAATGATTTGATGGTGTGTGGGGGGTAAAACAGTTGAAACAGTTTATGTAAGCACAGAATTTAAAAGCACAGATAAATTAAGAAGCTCTTCTATTTTCAATATAACTACAGTGTCTTTGATTTTGAGTAATGATTTATGAAGTACAAAAATCGATAAAGATTCCATTCTAAAAAATTGCATTTTAATGAGTATCTTAGTGAACATAAGCAGCAATCGACAGCAATATTGACATCCTCTTGTCTTCTTTTAAAGTTGTATATGTAAATCTATCCAGGAGCCTGGAATATGATTTGTGCTATGCTAGGGAGGAGTTAAATTTCCAAATGATGAATGTAGCTTCTGGATAAGAGTTACATTTTGAGTATTGAAGGGAGACAATGTTTAGATAGGGGCATGCCTTTGTGTGGAATTGACTTTCTGCAAGTTGCATTCCAGGCATGTTTTTAAAGCAAAGATCAGACTGAATGCAAAGCAATTTATTATAGAAAAAGTGAGCAAGCAAATACATACTTAAAGCAAACTGCAATGTGAAGCACAGATACTTTTTCCAAAAGTCAATCCCTAGAGATGTCTGATCACACAAGGATAACAGCTACTCAGTGTAAGAACAGTAGTAGTATGAGTCAGCTCTTTACTATGTCCCTGATATTTAAACACAGATTTCTACCGCCACCACTTGAGCAATGCTTAAAGGTAAAGGACTTTTTTGCTGCACTTTTATATGTTTCCTACCTTGGAACTGAGCATTAAATCCCTTTCGTCTGTGGTTGCTGTCAGACGTAAAATGGAGTCGTAACCAGTTCTTACTGCTGATAACAGGAGAAGGTAGATTCATACCAGTCAACCTGGAAAAAGAAAAAAGAATCTAATGTAAATGGTTGAAAAATTCATGTGTACAGTACTTAAAAGAGAAGGGAAAAAACCCAATAAAATAGCCAAAATATACTGTTGTACTCTTTACAATGTATTTGACAACAGTGATTCACTGTCATCTAATCTCAATTTATTACTAGTTTAGTAACTATTATCCTGGGAGAAATGTTTTCTTTTCCATTACAGCTAGCCATTTTATGGTCAAAACTTGCATCTCCAAACTACTCTTCTGTGAATTAAAGAAAAGAAATCTTGTACATGCGCGCGTGTATGTATACATGCGTGTGTCAAATCATTCAGCAAAAAATAAGCAAATTCAATTATGACAAAATTTCATCATCTGACTCCCTGCTGTGTCAGTTACCTCACAGGAAACCGAATCTCAGGTGTTAAGAAAGGATAAATAAGAGTTATGGGCACTAGTAAATGTTAAGCTTGGGTAATAAATTATTGGTACATAACTATCCCGTTAGAACTGGTTTTGTGTGTATTCACTCCTATACATATTTAATAAAAAAAAGAAGTTTAAACACAACTGAATGCAGGCTAACTAGCTTGCATAACTATGGATATTGTGAAGAAAAAGTGTACACAAAGAATTTGTCCCATATAGGCAACAGGCCCTTGGACCACATTGGGTCATACCATAGTCTATCATTGCACCACATCATTTGTTAATATGAACACGCTCAAGTAGTTACCAYAGAGTACCTGATATGCTGGAAATTCATGTCTTAGTTTACCAGGTAGCTTTTTTTTGTATGACCATACTCCAAGTTTCAGATTTAGACTTTTTTTTTTCTTTCTGAATAACTCTGGAGAACTACAAGAAATGTAGTTTCTCCCATTCAAAAATGTCGATTATTTGAAACAAAATGAAACTGATCAATACCAGAAATTATCAGCTAAGGGATAACTTGTGTGAGGTTACATTTGCCAATACTAGAGTACACATAATACACACTGTCAAAGCTAAAAAGAACCCAAAAACTGAAATAAGATTTTGTCTCTCTGAAATGAATCAATTTAGTGATATAGATGCCTTTTTCACTGCAATATACAATTTCAGAGTTTCATTAAATATCCTAGATTACTAGGAAACCCATCATGCTAAGGAATACTGATGCTGGAGTAGCCTATTTAGTCTCATGGCTGAATCCCTTTTGTTTCTGTAATGGAATAAGACCAACATACTGAAATACAGAAATTCTTAATAGAACTTTCTTTTTTTCTTCATTAAGACATACAAACTACATCATTAGAGAAATTTCTGTTCTCATTTATAATCTCATTTTCTTCATCTGGCTGTTAAAAAAATAAGGAACAACAAAACTCTACTTAAAATCATTTTAACAGCTTTGATTGAAAAAAAGGATAGATTGTTTAAAGGAGGATTTATACATTTCAAAATGTTGGGACTGGCATTTAATAGTTCTTACAGGTGTTGGTCAAAACATTCAACCCTGTACGTGTTTCTACATCTCACTCAAATGGACTTTTATACTTTACATACTCTTCCATAAACTCTTTAGACCATTTTAGAGCATAATGTATTTTAAAAACTCCTTAGATCAGGCACTCTAAATATTTCTATGAACTGGCATTTGCTATTTCAAAGCTACTTAGAATTTGGGTGTACCTATAGAAACTACTGTGATATAATCAAAAGGAAAAGAAAAAAATAAAACCCTATGTGGAATACCAAAAATACTTAATTTGCTAGTACCTCTTAGCTATTGACACAATATATGCTAAATCTAAAAGTTTTTGCTATATATAGGCTGCAGTTCATATCACTGAACTGATAACTCATTTGTCCAAATACACAAACTTATTTCCTAGAAATAGTGCTTTGGGGGTTGGTCTTCTTTTTTAAATGAAATATACATGTAGTAACATTCTATCCAGCATATCCAGAGCTCTGGATTTCAAAGTCTGCAAAACTCCTGGCTGAAATATTAAATTGTTTTATGAATTAAATTGTACATTAATAGAAGAGTAAAAGAACATCATTATAAATGAACGCAGATATGTAATCATTATAAATGAACGCAGATATGTAATTAGCTACATTTCCAATAAACAGCTATTTCCCAGACACACAGTACACACAGATATTTTCAGATCTATGTGAATTCTACAAGGTACAGCTAAATAGTCTCAAATCTTCCTGTTATCCTAAGATAGATAATGATAATATGAACATGACACTCAGAGAGTATTTTAAGCAACCTATTTTATCAGAGTTTTAATTAAGCTGTATGATTTCTATGCTACTGCGTACTAGTCAGGAATATGTTCTTTACCAGCAATGCTGTTTGTGTTTTAACTGAAGAAAATGAGAAAGTGAAATATGACTTAGTGGCTAATTTAGTTGTAAGGCTGGTTTGGGAAGCAAGCTTATAACCAGTGTATGACACATTTTTTTCTGTAAAGTGTTCAGAACCTCTTCACTGTAGTACACAAATTCAGAAATGGCAACAAATTCTGAATGGGGGGTTAGACTGCAATCCTGTGGCCCACACGTGTACATCAAAGGAGGTGCCCCTACACAAAGTACTTCACTCTGTGGCATTCATCGTGCAGGTGAGACTTCCCATGGACAACATCAGAGTTTCCAGTAATGGCAGATCTACAAGTTTGTAGATACAGTGTAAAACTGCTCCTTACATGTTAACTATTTAACTGGACTTTCTGAAGGGCAGGCAACCCAAGTTGTGTGTGAAAAAGAGAGGTGGACACGGTTACTGCTGGAAGTGGCAGATTGCCGCCTGAATTGGTACAGCAGGCAGATCTGTAACTCACACAAAAGTTGAAGGTAGTATGAAAAACCATTTGTTTCCTTCTTACTCATTTCTAGGTCTTATTTATCAGGGAATAGGACTTGAATATAGTATCTCCATCACACAGCAGGTGTCAAAATGTAACAAAAGTTTTAATAACACTACAGGTGTGCTCCTTGGAGAAAAGTAAAAACCAGTACTGTCAAGGAAAGTTCGTTTCCAGTCCCACAAAGATGAATATTATATCTGATGCAAAAGATACAAAATCTGGGGGAGGGGTCCCTAAAACACACAGTCGTTCATTTTTCTGGTATACAAAATGCAACTCCATGGCTGGGGGAAGGGCTTTTAAGTCATCTATTTGAGTTCACCAATAGAGAGGCCGGACACCACAGCTCAACTAATAAATGACAGAATGATCCCTCGCAGTCCCACAAAGAACAACACAGTGCTTCTTCTGAGGCTGCAGAGAGAGAAGGAACATTTCGTTTGAGCTTTACCAATTGAGACGTGCATCATGTACCACAATTTCTGACTAAGTGCCCATATGCTCTCTGTGTGCTGCACTAGTGCAGTGTGCTTCCTCTGACTCAGTGCAGCCTTTACTGTTATGGGCTAACTTTTGATATTAATTGAGTATTCATGGAAAACAAGCACTTTGGTTATATCCATACTAGTAAATTGAACAGTGACACTTCACATCAATTCCTGCTTGAGTCTACACTATTAAAGGTTACAACAACAACAACAAATCACAGAATCGTAGAATCACAGAATGGTTTGGGTTGGAAGAGACCTTTAAATATCATCTAGTCCAACCCCCCTGCCATGGGCAGGGACATCTTTCACTAGATCAGGTTGCTCAAAGCTCCATCCAACCTGACCTTGAACACTTCCAATGATGGGGCATCCACAACTTCTTTGGGCAACCTGTTCCAATGTCTCAACACTCTCATCATGAAACTCTTCTGCCCATGACTGACTAGTGCTCCCTCGATCTTTCCTGGGCACAGTGTAGGCATTAGTCTAAACTACAGGGTCCCAATAGGCATTGTGAATGTGACCACCTCTTCTGAGGTGTTCAGGAAACACTAACAGGCAGGACTTAATCATGCCATTAGGTTTCTCTGACAGCAAAGGTGCAACTAAAGCAAAGTTGTCTCTACTTTAGGTGGGCACACACAGTATTCATTCCTGTTGCATATGAATAGAAATGGAGTAATTTTTAGTTCAGATTAGGTATTAACTCTAAAATCAGATGAAGACTTGGAACTCCTTTACATCAGACAGAAATTATTCAGATGAGGTAAAGAACCACATTTCTTAATGTCAAAGTTCTCTTTAGAAGCTTTCATACTTTGATCTTTATTGAGGATTTCTCCAATGTTGTCTGAAAAGAATATTGAAAGTCTTTCTCACTTCTTTTTTAACTGAAGACATTTATTGTTTGGGGAGTAATACAAAAGAAATCAAATTCTTCAGTTATGTTTGAGTTCTACCTCTGCTCTGAAAAGGGCAATGCTTTTCTGAAACTGGTTTTAAGGCCTAGCATGTGATAGCCTGACTTGGATAGAAAAAGTGATATCTAATCTAGAATACATTAATCAAGTTTTTCATATACACACACACACAATGTATATATAATGCTATATAACCAGCCAGTCAAAAGAGGTGATTATCCCGCTGTATTCAGCGTTGGTGCAGCCTCACCTTGAGTACTGTGTGCAGTTCTGGGCCCCACAATTTAAGAAGGATGTGAAGGTCCTAGAATGCATCCAGAGGAGGGCAACAAAGCTGGTGAAAGGGCTGGAAGACATATCCTATGAGGAGTGGCTAAGGACTTTGGGTTTGGCTAATGTGGCAAAAAGAAGGCTGAGGGGCGACCTCATTGCTGTCTACAGCTTCCTGAGGAGGGGAAGTGGGGAGGGAGGTGCTGATCTCTTCTCCCTGGTATAGTGACAGGACGCGTGGGAATGGCTTAAAGCTGCACCAGGGGAGGTTTGGACTGGACATTAGGAAACATTTCTTTACCAAGAGGGTGGTCAGACATTGGAACAGGCTTCCTAGAGAGGTGGTTGATGCCCCAAGCCTGTCAGTGTTTAAGAGGCATTTGGACAATGCCCTTAACAACATGCTTTAACTTTTGGTCAGCCCTGACCTGGTCAGGCAGTTAGACTAGATGATCATTGTAGGTCCCTCCCAACTGAAACAGTATGGTCTATTCTATTCTATTCTATTTATTTGGGCATTTTCTGGAAATACTTGGGCTGATTTGCAGAAGTGTTGAGTTTTCATCTCCACTACTGATGTCAGCGAGGCCCTTAGCTTCTAACATCAGGGGGTTAAAATTGGTTGTCACTTGGACAAGTGGCAGGTTTGAATGCTCTGTGCTAAACAGTATTTGAGGCCATGCACTGAACGGGAATTAAAGGAAGAGATCAAGAGATTGTGTCAGGTTTTATTAAAATTATTACTAACAGGTTTGACACTAAAATACTTTTTCTTTAGCTAAAATTTTCCAGTAGTTATAAAATCTTTTTTGACTCAAATTCAGGTATAGCAACACTACTTTACATTTAATTAAAAGAATTATCTAGAGAGGAAGAACAATTTTGGTTTTGATCGTGGATTTGCTAAGAAAAGAAAGTAATTAATGGGGTTTTTTTTCTGAACAAATAAAACAAAACTTATTTCCTTTATAGGGTTCTTGACATTGTTTTGAATATAAGCAAAAGAGAATCTATACTTATCATAGAAAACTATTGATACTTCACTTTCATGAAATTGAAAATGCAGGAAAGAATTAAAACATATGAAATCTGTGGGGTTTGGAGGGTTTTTTGTCAACTTATTTAATTTAGCTATTTTCCCCCTTTTGCATTTAGCCAACATCTATATGTGGTTGAATTAACATTATTTGTTCCAAAATATAGCAAAATAATAAATAAAATTAATTGAATCAAGTGTAAACAAAATGAGATTTGAAAATATAAGCTGTATAAGGACTAGTTCAGACTAAAAAAATACACAGAAGCCTTCCAACAAAACTCATTATGCATCAGTTTTGAATACTTCTGCTATTTCTATAGTCATCTAACCACAAAACTATTTCTGTTTTTAATGATATTTTTTTTTTTTTTTTTTTTTTTTTTTTTGTTTTGGAAATATTGTAAAACATTTACTGAGTTTCCATAACAGGTCTCTGGGTTAGGAGCTGAAGAGAGAAACCTGTACCCTAATTCTCAATTTGTAACTAATTTCCATTTTGAAATCCTCTCAGCTAAAATATTTATATGAGCATTCATGAGCAGATACATGTCAAAACGAGAACTTCCAAGGATCATCCCTTGCTACTCGACAAAATAACAGGAAGTAGTTTACAAAGAGGTGAAGTACGATGGCTGCAGCAAATACATGTAGACAATATGTGTGCATATATATATTCTATCTATATGTATTATATATATTCTATATGTATGTATAGAAATATCTATATTCGATACAGATATATTAAAAAAGGATGTTAGAGGTCTATTACCTCAAACTCATAGTAACACCAGGATAGCGAGACTGTATCTAGTGTCAACCAAGAGCAAGTAATGAGCTGCATCTGTCCCATGTTTGTAAATGTATAGCTTTATAAGCTGCATTAGAGGGCACATGTGACATTGAAACATGCATACTGTGGCTGCAGTTTCACACAGAGACAAGATGCTCTAACAAGTGGCTGCTGCCTAAAAGAAGTGTGATGTTCTCTTCTGTTCTTCCTCCTCCTGCATTTACTACTCCTTTCTCAATCCTTTGCTTCTGTATTGCCCCTCCTGGTGTGTATCAACTTTGATTCTTGCTGGAATTTCTGTGATCTGATTTAATTCATTAAAATGGCAGAAAATTATCCACTTCCCCCCCCCCCCCCTCCAGCTGGGACGTCTATGTGCCATTTTAGTGAATTAAACTGCTCATGGAAAAGAGAGACAAGAGTCAGAGCTGGCATGAATTCAGTGTCAGGAGCACAGGAAAGTAAAGTCAAATGGAGACTCACTGCATGTTGTGGAGCTGGAACTGCAGATCACCACTAGTGGAAGGAAGAATTTATAGCTAAATATAAGTTAGGGGACAACTCAACAAAATATAAGAGTGGACAGCTGGACTAACAAGAAGACTATTTGCATTATCAATGAAGTGAAACAATACTTATTTTGCTTTATAAGAGAGGCCAGACTATCTGTTAGATAAGAACTAAATATAAGTTTCACAGAAAAAGTTTAAATTGTCTCTTCTTCATGTGAAATTTGAACTAAGAGATTATTTATAACAGCTAACATAATCTACCAGGAAAGGGTTCAGAAGTGGGGAGAGGGAGGGATAAAGGGAGGGTGAGATGTTTCTCATTTTCTTATTTAAAATAATTAGATCAAGAATGATTTTTCTCTCCCTTCTTCACCTGTTACCATAAACATGTATAAATGATTGTTTATTCTGGATGCTGTGAATAAATACTTTCATTTGCATTTTACCTTAATATGCTTGGGATAAGAATGAAGTCAAACGAGTGGATGTTTTTGGGTGAGCTCTTTTTCACCCTAACGCTATAAAGACATAGAAGCACCTTAGCAAGTCTTACAGCACCCCTAGATACTCTCCTGAGAATTTTTCAGGGTAACAGGGTATGTCCCTGGGAAGCTGAATGAGACTGACAGAGCTGCTTTCAGGTGAGTCAGGAAAACTGATGACTAAGAGTAATCCAGAAGGCTCTTGCTGTACAGGAAAAATTTGACAAACACCTTAAGTCCTGAGGGACCACAAGGAGCGTGCCACAGAATTTTATATTGAAATATTTTTGTCAGTCTGGACCTAAGAAAATAGCTTCCATGAAACCAAAAATTGATGAGTATAATAAAGGATGGAAGAAAGGAAAACAAATATAAATGAGTAAGGGAATAAGTCCAAGAATAAAGTCTTAACAAGAGATTGTAAATTTCAGTGATTCAGACCCTTTTAATTGAGTAGTCTAAGAATTCTACATTTTTATTTGCTCAGTTTTCCTACATATTGGGAGTAGAAGGTTTCAACATTAATAGATGAGAGCATGCTGTGAAAGTTCCTCTTCAAAAGGAAATAACCAAACATTAAATAAAAGACTATGTTCTATAATCATGTTATATGGAGCCACTGTGAAGTTATTACATTCATTAAGCTCATTACTAACTTCATCATATTATAAACAAACATTGCCTGGTAAACATTTTGGATATATGTTTCATATGGAATGATTAAAAAGAGAAAAGTAAGAAGACTACTTTGCCTGTGATAATGAATTTTGAAAATTTGATGACGTTATTATAGAACATTTTCAAAGTCTGGTAAGATGTTACTCATTCCCTTCATTCCCTTCTCATGGCACTTATTAACTGTTACATTGAAACATGATGATGAGTGATCTATTTAAAACTAGATTATTATAATTTAATATAAAATTATTTCATATTATATGTTTTTTCCATTAAACAAATAAAGTTTTAGGTGACAAGGTCATAGTCAGATAGCCTAAAATGGAAATTTAAGCAGAAATTGGATATATTTTTCCAAAAATGATTCAAATTATACCCTCCCAAGATATAGCTTAAGTTTCTCATGTTGTCTGAGCAGTTTACATGCACGCTTAGAAGCACTTTGGCCTGGTGAAATGAGGAGCAAAAGATGGGCTTCATCTTATCTAATTTCCGCTGTTGGCAGTGCAGTGGTCTCCACCTGGGCTAGGCTCCCTTTATAATCAATGGAGAGGAATAAGTATTTTGGGAGTGCATATCATCTGAGGTATTTTAGACTTCCACGTTAGTTTGAGATGAATCTCACCTTAGCAATGCGAGAGCTAGGGTGACCATATCAGTAAATATCACCACCTGAGCATCATCCAAGGCATATAAATGCTGTTATAATTCAGCTCATGGGACATGACATAACTCAGAACTTTATTTTCCGAAGACAACCCTCTTCACACTTTCTCTTTAATTATTCTAATTTTGTGCACAAAAGTCTCCAGCCTCTTTTGTGTATTTGGTTGTACCTCACACTGGACATTATACTTGCACATACTTTGATTTTGGCTGGAGGTTAAAGCCAAAGGCAAGATTTTTAATTTTTTTTTAACTGGTGTTTGGAAAAGAGCTTTATTAAGAACATCTTGGTTAATTGATTCAACAGTGTTAGCAAATATTTTTCTTGATTATTGCTCTGATATTTGACAAACATCATAGGGACAATATTCCATGGCACTCTGGATAGAATATTCTTCCTCTGGAAGATTATTACTGCTCTCAAGCTGATGAATAAAAGAACAATAATTCCTTATACGTCTAGTTTTTTTCTGATATACGGCTTTCATTGTCCAGCAAAATTGGAACATTAAGTTCTGGAACACAGCAATCAATTAGATTTTATTGTTCAATACAGTGATATTCAACCCAGGCCCTGAGTACTGCAAGCCACTCTTCCATAGCTTTGCAAGGAGTTCTTCTGTCCAGAGCCAGGGAAGATAAGTGTAGGGTCCTAAAGTTAATATGGCAGCTGTCCTGAAGGGAAATGAAAATTTAAAACAAGCTCAAAATTGAACAAATACAAAACTAAATTGCGGGCTTTTTTGTTGCTACCAATATATAGTAATTGAGCACTTCAGAGATAAAATTCTGCTTTAAAAATACTTCCCTAGTTGAGTGTAATTATTAATAGCTGCAATGATAAAATATAGATCTTACAGCACACATAGTATTCTGTTTAGGAGCATTGCAGCTACAGTGTTTTTACTGCCATTATCCAGATAGGCATTTTTGCTAACATTCTGAAAACTGTAAATTTTTTACTGTGTTCATATTAATCCCTTAACAAATTCTCTGGTGTCCCATATAGGGGAAATTTAAATTTCTTCAATAAAATTTGGAAATTGCTCATCTAAAAAGTAGTTGCTTTTTTTTTTCCTTTCCTTTAACTTTCAGTTATTAGGAGTTCTTAGTATAGGATTAAGATCTAACAGGATACATTCCAAAAAGCAGATGTATAAATCAATGTTCAGTAACCATCAATCTTATTATGAAATATTTATTATTTGCCAATGCAATTGTCACTTTTCATGCACATGCTAATCTCCCAGAATTGTTTATTTTTAGTCACAACAGCTAAGGAAAAGACAAACATGCAGAGATACTTTTTTGTATTTTCAGACATAACTGTTGTGAAAAACTCATTTAAATGATCTAAAAATAATATCTATTGCAGATAGGATGGGAATTTTAAAGTACATCAGGTACCTACTATACTTCTGTGCTGAAAAAGTCTATTCTCTAATACTCTATAATGTCTTTTCATTTGTAGTTGTCACTGTAAGATTTTCAAAATAAGGTAAAATGAATATACAAATATAATGAATTGAAAAATGTTTTTCCATTCAGTGCAACTAATTTAATTTTATTACGTTAGTAACTGTTCTCCATTGTGTATTTTATATTGGCTGAGTTGTTCCTTTTTCTTGAATGAAAGATTTTAGGTGTTCCATTTGGCTTTGTTATAAAATAACTAATGGAAAACACAAATCAAGGGGGGGCSGGGGGGGGGGGGGAAGTAATTGGAAGGAATACTTCATAATTTAATTTTTTTCCTTAGATTTTTATTTGCAGAAGTCACACTGTTTCTTCTGACTAAGAAAAAAATCCCACAGTTTTCTGTATTTAAAAAGCTCAGTCCATATATGGGGACATTTAGCAACAGTCTCTAAAGCATGAATGTAAGAATATTTTTAAGAGCTCTTCTAGACTGCCTTTCTGCAGTGACTATGGGGAATGAGTTTAGGATCAATCTATCTGACATGTTCCATAATAAAAAATAAGAAAAATCTCATGATTGTTTCTCTATCTTCTTTTATGATCCTCTATTACGGATCTCTCAGACCATAAATCAATGAAATCCTGTTATCTTACAATAGAGTTAAACAATATCTGTTAAAAGAACATAACTCATTGATTCCCAGCTGCAGACTGGGGAGGCAGGAGGTGCTAATAGACAGCATTTCAGGTCTTCCAAGGATGCAACTGTATACAGTTTAACTTATTTTCTAAAGAAAAAAAAAAAAAAAGTACATTTCCTCTTAAAAACTTTATGAGACTACATTTCTGTTTCATAATAGTATCTCACAAAACATGTATTTTTTAAACACCTGTCTTAGATTTATGGAGTTTACTAAGATTCCATGAAAAAAACCAATACTCATCTAATCAAAATAGAGGATAAAATTACCAGGATAAGGAAATTTCATAAATATAATTCAGTCTCTATGTATATAATAAGCTAGATTAACTGAATTGTGCATAGTGACATTTTATAATACTCCAAGGTAATACATCTAGTATGTTTTTGTCCATCAGTGAAGTATTATGTTTTGCTTGCATACCGTGCACTTCCATTTTCCCATAAATATGTTTACATTTCCTAGAGCTTACAAACAATAAGTGACATGTCTAACAATTAAATATCTTTATGGCAGAGTATGAAAAGAGTCCATTATTAAAAAGACCCTACATTCAACAGTCAGATAGCCCAAGGCATGGGAGTCCATCTGACTTTGTACCTCCTTGGGTCTGAAGAGCCTGACTCAGAGATGTCTCCTGGAAACTAGACATATGTTAGGTTTCAGCATATCATTTCATGTACCTAACTTATAAATCTAAATAAAGTAATCTGAATCCAGCTCTAAGGTCTTACCTACAGCTGACAGTAGAAAAAAACTTCAGGAGTCTTTGTCCTTTCAGAATCCAGTGTGCTTTACTGAGAATTGGTATATAAAAGACAATGGACTAAGCAGTAGCAACTAACTTTATGCATAACCATCTAGAGCTTATAAAAAGGACAACTGGAATCCTCCTCAACCTACTGTTCTTGAACAATTTCCAAAGGCTACAGGATGTCTTGCTCACCAGGGTATGGGATGCCACGGAAGTGAACAGAAAAATGGGGTACTATACAGCCAAAATGCAAGAATTGTGTCCCATATGGAGAACAGAAAAGAGAGACCCTTGATCTGTATCCAAAATATATTAAATCAGTAAGGTTGAAAGATCAGAGGGATTTCAGTTGTTTCCTATGTTGCTTGTACATCTATCTTCAAATATTAGTAACAACCAGAAATAAATATATTGGCAAATAGGAAACAGAAATCTTTCTATTGCTTACTATCCCCGATACTTGAAGTAACTTTTTGTGAGGGCTGCTGTCACATACTCCTTTCCACACCATTTCATGCCAACTTCTTAGACAGTATGTTCTCCCACAGAATCATACTGTCATAATATTTAAGGAAGTACTAGTCATTATCTCTTCATTGTAGCAAGACACCTCAGGAGTTTAATTCCTGTTACCCTTTTCCTGTGAAACATGTACTGATACTAGACACCTATCACCTACTACACCATAAGAACTTCAATGTAGAATAATTTCCTGAATAATTTCCTGAATAACCTAGTCCTTACTTATTTTGGGGAAGATTGTATACACATACATGTATGTATGTATAAAATTCTACCATCTTGACTCATTTTGACAGCACAGGAAGGAATCCTTTCCAGTCTAAAAGAAGGCAGCAGCTTGCCTAGTGCTCACAGAAATTATAAAGCCATAAAACCCCAGCTGTGCCCAGTGATCCTCTGACACCTCTAGCCTGAATCAGGTCTGTCAGGTTTGTGCTACAGATATGTGCGTGTACATCCACTTTTCTAAATGAAAAATAGATGTATTATATTTTAAAAATTACTTTGACTTTATTCCTCTTCTCCAGGAGTAA
This sequence comes from Phoebastria nigripes, assembly GCA_035582835.1. Taxonomy (NCBI): domain Eukaryota; kingdom Metazoa; phylum Chordata; class Aves; order Procellariiformes; family Diomedeidae; genus Phoebastria; species Phoebastria nigripes. The sequence continues at coordinate 229,016 of JAYKAV010003349.1, forward strand.
CACAATCCCATGACTAACCAATCATAGTGCAAGAGCCTGACTGAGAGCTGTGAACAAGCACCATGCTCAACAGGATTGGTCTACAGTACAGAACAGCATTAGTCTCAGTGATCACATCACTCAACAATGTTTGAAATAATCTTTTTAAATTACATTATCCCTTATTTTTGTATTATATACTATCCCATGCTGCCAAGACCTACTGAGTATGGGGACTGTTTGTATACTCTGCATATGATTTCTGTATCTCTGTGTTTCTGCATATGTGTATATTCCTATGCCCCTCCTATTTGCATTCAGCAGCCCACATCATAACCAATGTGGTTCACTCTTTCCAGTCAGCAGTGTCTTACTTTGAATCTAGGCTGATACATATGCCCCACAGTATGAATCCAATTTTTACCGAAATAGTATCACTGCTTATCACAGCATTAAAAGGAGTTTGTTCATATTACCCAATATTACCATATATAACCATATTACCACCTCTCCTGGATTTAGCAGTGCCTTGAAGACAAGCCACCTTTCATGTCAAGTTGCTGCCAGGACTATCCAGAAGACCTCTCACAATCTGAGGAGGACTTAAACAAAAACTTTGGGAGAAAAGGTACTGTAACTGACTACCAACCGATTCAGAACTGATTGAGGGTTTTGCATTACTTAAACAAAAAAAGATAAATCTCAAGTGACATCAATATTCAATTCCCCAATTTTCACTGACATGTATAAAATGCATCATGCTGTAACATTATATAACATCTGTCATAATTTTTTTTCATAGTAAATATAAGTAATTCCAAAATTTTGACAATTTTTATTTTGTTCTCATTCTTGTGGAAGTAAAGTTCAATGAGAATGAGAAAGTCTGAGCTAGTTTGATGAGTACAAGGAATGCTCATATTGCCACAGTCAAGCTATTTTTTATTCTGATTTATCAGTTCTTTATAATTATGTATATCATCTCTGAAAGTGTCTTCATGTAGTACATGTGGAACTCACTGCTAAAAGATGTGATGGAAGACAAAAGCCATAAATATTTATAAAGAACTAATGAAGGACAGTCCACCAGTAGTTTTTAACTGTGATAGCTGGATGAACCATTCAGTTCAGGAATGATGGCTGTTAAAAGCTGTGAGGGTAAAGGTGGGAAAAACTTGTCTCTGTATTTCCTATTGTTTATATCCATTTCATAAACATCTGCTAGTGGCCATTCTAAGAGACAAGCTAGTTAAAACTGTGCTCTGACCCAATGTGTTTATAAGACTCTCTCTCCAGCCAGCAAATAACTTTGAGTTTGTCATACAATATTGTCTCTTTCACTTTCTATCAGCTGAGATTTAATTCAATCTAAATTCAAATCTTGCTTTTCAGTTCATTTGAAAAGAAAAAAACACAAAACCAAAACCAAAACAAAAAACCTAAACGCTATACTTTGAAACTGAATTTAATTGGCATCTGTTTAATATTTTCCTATTTTAACTCTTCATTATCTCATAATCATGTAATTTATCTTTTAACTCTCTTCTTTTTGAAACTTGCTGTGTGAAAGATTATTTATTCATCTTTCTTCCTATAGAAGAAATACAATTAGTATAAAAGTATTCTGTATAAAAAATGACTCACATATATAACTCCCTCCTAATGGAAATATTAACTTCCTTTTAGACCATGATATACTATATTAGTATTAGACCATTATGATTATATTTAAGGAAAAATAGAGACTTCATTAAAACAAGAAATGGTATCTTAATTGAGCCTTTCTTGATAGAGTTACTACAAATAATAGTATATTTCCAGGTGCATTTCTATGTTTAATATGGGAATGTCAATAAACAGCCCAGTCTTTATCTGACTGAAAAGACTAGGCAACTTCAAATGAGTTTTTATGGACTGATTAGTAACAAATTAGGATTCATTTCTGAAAATCCTTGACCTATACTGAATTCCCAATGAAGTCTATAGGAAGTCCACATGCAGTGAGCTTGCAACATTAGCTGTATCTGGCATTAGGAGTTTCTTCACATTTATAAAAAGGACTATAAAATGTTTCTGTCTGAGAACACTGAAAATAGAATTTTTTTGTGTATTATGTTTTAATGTTCTATCTGTTCATTGTGTAATACGATGTGGTTGCTGAGATGCTGACTCAGCATCTTTGAAAGTCGTATCATTTTGCATCTTCATGTGGACATAGTTTCAGAATTTGGGTAATGGAATTTGAAAATTCGAGTGTGATCAGCAAATATACTACTTGGATGAAACATTAGCTTGACTGCAGCCAAGCAATGATAATATTAAAACAAGCAAACAGTCTCTTAGTATCTTCATGTGGTAACATTAAAAACAAACAAACAAGCACACCAACCCACCATGTAGGTATAGCCCTAAATACATGTCCAAACTGTGTCCTTAGTATCTCTAAAATGTAGGTTTTCCCTTGGGATGGAAGATTTCTGCAGCTCTATCACTTTTTTCCTAAGGATGTTAAGCACTGAGTTAGACAAATAACACTGTATTTACTCAATTCAGTAACGGTGTGTGTTTCATGGATACTCTCAAGGGGTAAAATTACCTTTGCTGGGTTTGTTGATATTTGGATTAACCTTTAAGTTTAAAGCTTTTCCTGTCAATTCTAAAATGTATCTTGATATAGAGCTAACATGTTTTCCTTACATTGACCACATTATTTTGTAGTTTCAGTTGTATCATTAAATAAAAGCCTCTGACTTTTTGTTTAGGCTATTTTTAAGTGGCAAAAAATAACTTTATTTCCACCTGAATGACAAAGTTTTCCCCCGATAATAAAGGTAGTGAGGAACAACACAATTTTCTAGTAATATATTCCTAACTGTTTTTTTTTTTTCCTGTTTGTCTGTACACAGCTATTTAAGATACTAGTTATAAGCAAACAGAAAAACTTGGTGTTCCCCCACAAATACTGTTTGGTAATTACCAGAAAAAAATTTAAACAAGAAGTACCATGCAACCACTATACCTAATAGGAATTGACATTTAGGTGCCCCAGCTTCACAAAACTTGCCTCCCTTCTAGGAAATTATAATGTAATGAAATACAATTTCTGGGCTGTACCAGCAGTATAATGTGACAAAGAATACCTATGACAGTTTGACATAAAATGTTGAATGCCTCTTATTTGGAGAAAATTTCAGCCTAACAATGAAGAACTGAAATAAAAAGCAAAACTTCCCCAAACTGATTTAAAACTTTTCCATTCTATTTTATGAAGCTGCTATATTTTACTTTAAAATATTGTTACTATATAAAGAAAGCAACATCATGTTTTGCACAGCTCTGGATTTACTATTTGGTAGCTTGTTAAGCAAGAGTAGTATCTGGTTCAGTGGGAAAAATCTCTTCTAAATGTCACAGAAGACAAAATAAGCAAGTATTTGCTCAAATAATACATATCAATACCAAACCCAAAAAAGCCTCCCAAAACCAAACTTAGTTGTACACAGCCTGTTAATACATGGCCTCATAKCGTATCAGGCAACTGTGGTAGTGCATTTTCCCCCCTCTCCTAGGCCGCTTGTTGATCTCAGAAATTTCCATGAGACCTCGGCTTTGGTGTACTGAGTCTGGTGGTTGAGCGCTCCTTGACCATATCAGAAACTCTGCATAGCTGAGGCTGGGAATGTACTCCTACTGCCTGGCCCAGGTGTCAGGTAGAACAACACTGAAACCTTGAGAATTTTTAGTAATTACCACCTGGGACTGCGGCCAGGATGGAAATTTACAGATGACTAAAGCCAACCATCTTGCGAACCTATAAACGGTGGTCCTAAGTGAGGCTCTTTGAGCTCTCCTGGACTGCAGCAGGCTGCGCCCAGCATCCCCCTCTGAGTGGGACGCCTCTCAGAGCTCACGACCTCTTGGGTCTGTGATAATGGGAGGACCGTCGCCAAAAGCTGATGACAGGACCTGGGCTGAACCCCTTCACTCCTCAAAGCTCAACCCTCGCCCGCTGAAAGAAATGCCAAGACATTTTACGTGAATATTCCTTCATGGAACTCGAGGGGAATTTTTAACAGGTATACCTTTTGTACATTTATATATATATATTTCTGTCTGTGTGTATGTGTGGACTAACAGTAAGCATAATCTGTGATTAAGTCATGATTGTAGTAAACTCTGCTAACATTTACTTCATAAATATTAAATTAGTTAATGATTAAGTGCTGCTAAAGTTTGTTAATGATTAGACGATGATTAGGTGCTGTTAAAACTGTGAATGAACCCTAGACTGCTGCTAAACACATATAATCCCTAAGATATAAACCCTTAGACATAACATGTTTTCCTTTGTATGTTTCATCTGTGTCGTAAGTAATAGAGTGGACCTTGCCATCGAACTCTGTTAAGTCACACCTTTATAGGTCTCTATTAAAATCACTTTCTGTTAATACCTTTGATGGTCATCTTTAAGCGGCCTCTAAACCACTCATTCACGACAGCAACAGATGCATTCTGCTTTTGTAGATATGCCTCTTCTAAATGTTATGGCTGTTGTATTTGCAAGTGAAAAAAAAAAAAAAAAAATGTGGCCACAGAAAAATGAAAATGCCAGAGAAAATTGGGGGGGGGGAAACTTCATAAGAGATGTTTTCCAAAGAGATGCCATGGGCACTCTGACTCTAGCCATAATTAAAATAGTGTTAATTTCAGGTGGTCTATTGCTAATGCCAATATAAAAAAATTGTGATGTTGGTTCTCTTCAGTGAATAGTGGGGTGGGGAAAGAGAAAACTTCTTCCACCAAATTGCTGTCAGAGTACAACCACATAATAGATGTTTATAATAATGCATACTCTGGAAGCCAGGTGAATGTCTATTCGTTTTGATATTTGGGCACAGAATTTACTCAATTTCCTTATTGCTAAATGATATAACTATCATGAACTAAATCCTTGTCTCGGTAACACTATACAGCAACACCACTTCCACCAGAAGCTAAGTTGCTTCTGTGTTCTTTTTCAATAGTAAACATTGATTTTTTGAATTTAACCGAATGTATTCCTGTTCATTTAGTCAACCAGTCTTGGTCTGTGCAAAGTGAGCATGGAGTTTCATAAGCAATATTGCGTGAATCAAGCCTGCTCCCAAGCTCTTTTAGTGGATATTTTAGGGTTCCCAGTGAAAGTAGCAAAGTCTTGCTTATCTTTCTCTACCAGCCAAATGTCTTCTGGCAAGAAAGAAAGTATTAGCAACAATGAACATTGTGACATAGATATTTTTACTGTGGCTAAGAGGCAAAACCTTTAAGCTAGCACACTGAATAGCGTAGCTAGATAGCAAGCTTGGCATTTTTAATTGCTGACATGATGAGTAATTTACTGTTCCATCAATTTTTCATGTATTTTGAAGCTCCCCATACTGCTTTATGAGGTTTATCACCTACATTGGACATACTACACTCAGCCAACTTACTTTCCTAATATAACAAGTAAACCTGACTAATTCTAAGAGAAAATACAGAATTCTAAAAATTATATTTATATTGTAGAAGAGTCAGACATATATTATTAAAAACAGATTTCATAGTATATAGACGGTGTGCTAAACACAACATATGCAAGAGTTTTTTCTTTTTTTATTGCAGGCACATAAGACTGTTACTTCTTGACTCAAGATAAACGATTTCAGATATATTTTTTAAGAATCAAGATAGAAAAGATCTTTTGTGTAGAGTTATCCTTTACTCTGAACCAGGCTGCATCCACTGCATTCTCAAGAATTTTAAGTTTGTGTGTTATTGATTCACTTCCAATACGAAGATTAACTCTGTAAAAGCATTGCTACCATGTCCCATAAAAAGAATAGTTTTTTCCAAGGAGTTCTTAGTTTCCTAACTCCTATGAAATGTCAATAAATTTTGATTAAGTAACATCTACAGACTATTTTAAAAGTCCCAGCAGTGTGCAAAAGTACATTATTGCACGTGTTGCTGCCATTTTTTCCCTTATCACTTCTGAAATTTTAACCCAGATATTCAATTGCCCCTCATTGTCTGTTCTTATTCTTCACCAAACACCTCATTTTCATCTGTGTAGTTTCACATATTTCCTTACTTCTTCACAGCAGGAAAAAAAATCTATGAATTATGTATCCTTCTCTACTGCCTGCCACTCTGATCATTTCATTGTAATTCCTAGCAATTAAGCCAGGTTCAGATTCTAGATTAACCAACAATAGCAGCCTCAAATTATTTGCAGCTATGCAAATAGAGCACTAAGTTTACAGAAAGCTTCAACAGGCAGGTCAGTAAAGGAGAAAAGGGAATAGTGGGACAGTCCATTAAAGTTAATTAGCTTGTTAAAGTAATTACTTTACATATTGGGTATAATACTATCATGAACTTTTCTGATTTACTTTTCATTTATTCCTTCCCTGGGAAATTTTTCCTTCACCTTTGAAAAGCTCCATGACCCACCAGCACGGAGAGAAGAAAGAACAACCCTTAATTGTTTTCAAAGACAAAAGGTGATTTATTTTTTTCTCCTTAAAGACTGAAGTCATTTTTGACACATACCACTGCGATGCAGTACATTAGGTTGTGGTTCAGCTCAGGCCGAGAGATACCTGCCTGTCCCATGAAAAAGATTTCACCACAAATAACAACATTCCAGTTTCTGTCTTCTGTGGAGTAAAGATGGCATTGCTACTGCAGCAGAAATTGTGATCAAATTGCACGTGGTACATTTTGTGGTATATGGTATCTATTACAGATAGAAAGCAATAGTTGAGAAGTAATGGTAATTAAAGGAGAGTTCCAATGTGTTTAAGATGGCTTTTAAGAATCCTAAAGGAAGGTTAGGAAGGCATGAAAAAAACCCAACCAACAAAAGAAGAGTCCCACAAACACACTTAGGTCTCTGAAAACATTGAGGAAAAGTGGGAAAGGGAAAGGGAAAAAACTTCATGCAGTTCTTGCAACTCTTTCTGCTTTGCATGAAGCATCTTGATGTGGCTAGGGACATAACTAGGGTTTCTGATTGATCTTGTGAGCCATGCCAGGTTTTTTTTTGAAATTTAAGTGGGAAGAATAGATTGGAGAGTAGGGAACAGATTAAAATCTGAAAAAAACCCACAAAGACAGGTTTCTAGAACCTTACAGTAGGAGAAGCAATGACAAAAGCTACACAAGTGATGAAAGAACATAACAAATAAAAACTCAAAATCCTCTGAGTATATGAACATTGATAGCCAGGAGCTGACAAAAAAAGCAACTTAAAACAAAATGTACATAAAATACTCAGGAACACAAGATAGTTACCACTCAGAGATGGCAGCATTACTACGACTTCTGAAACAAAAAAGATTATTTTCCATTGAGAGCCAGTTGCTTTAAGATAGGCTTTAACACCTGCGAATAGCAATTACAGAGATATATACCAACAGACAACTATGACGATGATATTAAAGATCAATTCTAAAACTATAGAAAGCTGCAGATTACAAGGCTAAACTACTGGAGGGCTGTGCTGAAAACACATCTAAAAACACAGTTATTTTCTATTGACAGAATATATTTTTAACAAATACAGAACCACAAAAGGCCTTCAGAACAGTGGAAAAATAGCAAAGATTGGTGACTCATGCATTAGGAACAATTGAAAGGTTATACTTATTTCATATTTGGGGGTACCTTCTGCAATACTATCATAAGTTAAAGGAACAAAGAACTAGAATTTGACTCTGAAGATTACTTATTGAAAAGATTTTCGCTATAAGAATAGTTATCTTGAAGGAAATCTGAATAGCAACATCCGTTCACCATAGATTTTCATGAAAGAATGTGTCAGATTTTATCGGGATTCAGTGTGGGATATTTCAAAATATTATGAGATGACAAGAAAAAAAAAATATCACTGAAACCTGGCATGCCACAATAAAAGCAGCTAGGTTTCAATCATTCAACGTAAGCATCACTGTCAAACATGGATACATTTTCTTAGCTCTTTTTGCCTTTTCTGTATCACTGCTGTATCAATGTGCTATCTTGCTACAAGAACAACTGTCTCCCGTACCACTGAACATTTACTTCCCTACTATTACATGGCTGTCTGATTTTTTTTTTTTTCTTCAGTCTGACCGGCTTTTTTGAATAAATTAACTATAGATCAATTAAACATAATGCAAGTTAGCCCTTTATCTAATTCACTGTACTGTTAAAACTCACAAGTAATGCTAAAACTCAATTTTAGCACTACTTGAGTCAGATTATTACAGATATTTCTTCCTGGAAACAACTATATTTCAATTTTAAGTAAGATCAAGCACTTCAGACTTTATTCTACAGTACAATATAATTGCAGTGGTTCATTAGATTAAAGCTTGTGAATGATTACGATGCTACAAGAGGCCTTATGAAGTTTAATTAGCTTCTTTAAGTACATTTTACAAAACACTGCTGACACACCAGTAAAGTGTGGATTTGTTACCTTTCGTGATTTTAAATTACATCCCAAAGCTGATACCAGGCTACTAGTTTCTTAACTCAATTTCTGTAGTAATATTAAATTGCAGCGGTAATGAACACTCACAAAATACCATTATCAAGTTCACAAATCCTAAAATGCCTTTAATAATTCACTGAGATTGAACTTACACTGGACCATTTCCCAGGTGCTAAGGATAATGATAAAGCACCTTACCTATTACCAACCAACCATTTCAGATGACAAGAGGAAGAATGCAGAACAGTGATGTATGTGCATGGTGCTTTTCACATAAAACAGATTTAATTCTTTTTCGTGATGTCCTTATAGACAGATCAATCTAAAAGAAAGTAGTTCAATCAATTGGTCTTTGTGTTTTGCCACAGAACAATTTCCTCAATAAATGGAGTTTGAATTGGATATTTGCAGACTGTGCAAGAGGCTCTAGTAACTCTCAAAACCGTAATGAAGATTATAAAATTCTTTGCATTACAAATAATCTGGAACACTGGAATATCAGCTCCTATACCTGAAAAAGAGGACTGAGATTTTTTCAAAATGTTTATGATTACTTTCAAAAAAGCAGTGCTCACTAATTAGTTCTTCAATGTATGGCCTCACAAAATCAATTGCTATCTCAGACCTTTTCTTTTATCATTATTTTCAGTAAATTAATTGAGATATTATGTGTAACAAAAATAAACCATGCAACATAAATGCATTTGACCATGAATAATGATTACTATGATTAGGTTTTTGCATTTCCTCCAATAGATTCAGAGACTGAGTAATTGCTCCTCTCTGTACACGTGTAATGGCGAAGGTTGATGAAGGAAAGGATGATAGTTCTTCTAGGCTGACTTGGTGCTCTTTACTCTCTACATGTAAGCAGTCTACCCATGTGTTGTAGTTGTATTGGTGACCCTATTAGCTTTAACAGATGTGCATGACTACTGTTTTCATTTTAATATTTGCTTATATGATTTCATTTTGAATAAGAGGTCCAAATCCTAAATAATGTGATGGGAAGTTGTTCCAACAGTAATTTCATTTTTTTCCTCATGAAATTTTCAACTCAGCTTTACAAACCTTATAATAGTACAGAAGGTTTACACAGTGATAAGCATAAGCCAGGCAAGCAAATTGTCTGAAATTCACACTTTCTTATTAGCATAGCTAGGAGTTCCATTAAATAACTTCTACAAATAATAATGTGATATAAGTTTTTCAAAATTTCCACATCTAGTTAAAACAATATTATCTTGAAAAAATAAAAATATTATTTATTTTCAATATTCTCATGACTTCTTAGGAAAAAATCGATAGAATAATTTCACTTGGGTTTCCTATTTTGGTATGTTTATTGTAAAACAAAGCCTTCAGTAATATGAATCTGATGATTCAAGCAAATATAGATCATCATAAAAATGACATTATGCTGTTTTCAGGATCAACTGCCTTCTCTGATCTTAAAATTATTTGAAAGCATGACCAGCTATCACAATCTAAAACCACTGAATGAACTTTTAAAACCATGTACTTTGAGACAAAATTATTTTTATTTTTTTCTTTAATTTTTAAAAAATACATTTAAAACACATTGTTTATGTTTACATAAAAGTCTCTTGCTGCAGAAGTGTCCCTGAATAAATAGCACACACTCCATGAGAGACTACACTCTGGAATTGCTCATATAAGCAGATTCAGAAAGCTTCCATGCCTTTACAACTATGAAAGGTAATCTTGGTCGTGGTTTGTTTGATCCAAATTTAGTGGAAAATTAACTGTGGATCTTAGTCCTTGTGCTAAACCTGATTTAGGACTTTAACTATGATCACCTGCTAGAATAAAATTCCAGGCTCCATCAGAAATCTCAGTTGTCCTACATATCTTTTTCTTTTTTTCCCTAATGCTGTGACATAATATCTATCTAATATGTCATTATTTCGTATAAGTTTTGTGTCTATAAAATCATTTCAGAGGTATTAAATTATGAGGTACTAAGAGATGAAACCCCATTCTTTTTTTACATTCCCAGCAATAAAAATCTTTTGTTCATAATTTTAATTGTGTACCCTTACCCTGATTGTAAGCTTGATACAATATTCAGGTTCCCAAACTGAATAAGAAGAAACATTTCAGCTATCTGATATTTGGAATTTGAGCTTGGTTTATTTCTATATTAAAAAATTAGAATTGTAAAACAATGAGTAGAGGTGTACTTGGTGTACTTGTAATTTACTGTTTATTTCTTTCTTATCTGTCTCCTAGTCATTTAAAAAGCAAAGAAACAAAGGAAAAGTGAAAAAGTAATTTTTGAAGGGCAGACATTTATGGTTAATATATACAATAAGTCAAAAAATCCAAAGAATTTAGTAACATTTTCAAAATTATTTAACTAAATGACTAGGTTAGTACAATGAAAATCTATGCAGCCCCTGTATAGAAAGGAACACAACAATGTTATATTTGTTATTTATTTTATCAGGTTATAATAAAAATTATTCTGCATATACAGGAATAAAATTTAATGTACAATATTGTATTTATGGAACCTGAAATTACAATGTGTTAACAAAATGGCTAAATCATTATGGTAATAGAAGTTATGCCTAGAATTTGTTTTTTCCATTTGTATTAAAAATGCAGCATTACAGTATGTTATGTTTCTCCTGGAAATTATACTACAAATAATGCATTTTACTATAATTGCAAATATATTTCCCTTACCATTACTTTGTATTAAACATCTAACCCTGGAGAAATACCATGTCACCCACACATGAAAAATTCTGGGGAATAACTCCCTTTACAGCAAGATTGTCTCATTGGAAGGAAACGTACACTAGCATTCATAAAAATGAAGGAAAACACACACACACACACTCTCAGTGTTGCAATTCAGATTTGGGATGTCAGAGAATGCACACACTTTTGTGTCCTGTCAGTGATTTACCACTGTACCTAGATTCTTCTCATGTGTAATAAACAACTAAACCAAACAAAATATTATTCTTGTTTCACTGATATTAATAGAGACCAGTTGAATACATTCACATATAGTATAATTTTACAAGATAACTCTCACTGTAATTTGTTACATCCATTTTTGTAATAATGATTCAAATATTAGAAGTGTAAGGTTTAGTCAAATATTTAGCACTTTCCCTAGTGCTTAATGAACTATGTTAAACTCTGACAAACATTATTCAATGAAAAGGAATGAAATGTTATTCAATGAAAAGGAGCCAATGAGGATAAGGAAACAAAGATTTGTATGATGCTGTTACTAGGTTTGGAAGAAGCCAAACAGAAGCAGATAGATGTTAGTGAGCTGATCTTTAGGGCTGAAGAAAAAGAAATTAGAACCGCTGCTAAGCTTTAAATGGATAGTTTCTGAGAACTAGGACTGCATAAGCTGTAAATTTGCCATAGGTAATTTTGTATCTGGATATGGTTTTCTCATGTTGTTTAGTTAATTAGAAAAGGAAGCAGAACTGTGATTCAGAACAGAAGTACTAGAGTAAAGCAAATAGGTACTTGAAAAGAAAAAGATGGCATGTCAACCTGGAGATATCAGATATATGAAAAAAACTAAAATTCCATATAAGTGAGTAGTTTTAGATGAGAAACTGTCTATAATGAATGAACATGCCAAAATTGTAAGAGTCCTCAGAGTAATAGATAGGACTTGCTACATCAGCAAAACCTGGAAATAATAAGAAAGATTATTCAATTACTTAACTCACAGGCTGAGGCTATTTTAAAGGCTTCCTCTCCCCTCAGTGTTTCCCACTTAACTAGTTCTCGGTGGCTCCTAACTCAGCATGTGGCTCTTGTGGTTCCCATCTGGAGTAACCCTTCATCTCAGAAAAGGCAGTCCTTCCTGGAAAGAGTGCAATGCAACGCATGTTTCCTGTGTAGTAGCAGCAGACAGTTTGTTAAATTAAATTTGCAGGGTCAGAGAGAGATGATCTATAGCAACCTACTGGCCAAGTGACTGCAGAATTTGTATTCAGAGCTTTTTTTAACTGGTGATTATGCTTCTGATGAACTGAACCGAGATGGATTCTAGATTGCAATTTCAGTGTGCTGAGCAGGCATCGAAAGAAAGAAGATATTTTTAAAAGGCTCATGTTTGATAGGGACATTGTAGACACAAGCATAAACACATTTTTATAAACTCATTTTTAAATGTGAAGAACCAGCAACAAATCCAATAGGAATATTTTGTGGGAAATATTGCAACTGTATTTTGAGTTATATAAACAAGTACTGATGACATTAAGTAAAGAAATTCAAGACTGCAAAACATTGGGAACTGGGATTAAAATGTAGATGTTTTAATCCTAAATCTACTATGCTACATCATAGGAGGAGTTTTCCATTTGGCCTGTAGACCAAATCACTTGATATCTTCTCTTTGCTGTAAATCGGGAAGGAGCGGGGATGATGACAACAACAGCAACAAATCCACAACTGTCTGCAAGCCATGTGTTCGAGATTCCCAAGCATAGGGATACCCTTAGTAGCCAGGGCTTTTTATCCCAAACTTCTTCAGCAAAACAGGGAAAAAAAAGGAAGAAACAGACACTGAAATTATACCATATGTCAGCTAGCCCAAAACATATAGTTGCATCCAACTTTGTCAGAGTTGAGACAAGAAATCCGACACCTGCAGTTTTTTGCTCATTCTCAATCCCTTTTCCTGTACAGTCTGGACCTACTGTTAGGAATATGGGACATTCTGTAAACTCTAAGGAAAGGCCATCCAGCTCCTCCCTTTCTCTCCAAAGAGCTCTGAAGTGAGACTAACCATTTCCCCCCCCTACATTGCAAACAGCTGGGAGTTCCTGTTCAGCTTCAGTAGGAAAGGAAAAATGGCTGTTTGGGGTCCCCCAACCTTGCGCAATATCCTCTCCTGGGGTGGCAGAAGAAATGTAGGAGAAAGGATTAAGAATAAATAATAGAAACAGTGGTTCAAACACTTCAACCTCATCAATACAGAGCACAATTCAGAGGCTTTTTCCCCCCTCCAGTTCCTGATACAATGCACTTGTTTATTTAAAGACACTGACTAATGTCCGAACCAGGTGTCTCTGCTTTAGCCATGGTAACATTCAGTTCTACTCTAAAGGGGTCTAACACCAGTACTGTTGCCTTCTGCTACACAATGTAGAAGGCAAAATGGTTTTAAGCTTATGCATTTGAACACGTAAAGAAATCCTCACACTATTTTCCTGTTAACCCATTCTATCTAGAGTTACAAATTGTTTCTATGTGCATATTATTGACTTTCAGACATTACTACTTTATGTTATTTCCTTCTTTATTAAAAATGGTTCTGAAAGGAAAATTGTTTTCAGGGTGCCGTTCTCCAGCCAGTGCACAGAAAATGCAGACTGGTCCATTTGGTATTAAATGCTAATTTTTAAAGGAGTTTAAGTTGTTTGTTTAAATCTAACAAGTATTCTGACAACTACCACCCACCTAAACCAAGAAACAGATGGAAAACAAAATGTGACATAAAGTGCTCTGGAAATAATTAGTTACCTGCCTGCAAGAAAAACTTCATCAAATTAAAATATTCCATTAATATTAGCAAATGCTTCAGCTGAAAAAAAATGGTTAGAAATTCTGTACCTTTAGCATCTGGCAAATGTCTTTTTTCTTATTTTATCATGTGAGAACACTTCTGTGTAAATAGCTGTTCTATGTGGCAAATCAAATGACACAATTCCATTGCATGTCTAACAGTCTTTTACTGAAACTACTTTTTAACTAAGAGGTGTTGCATTGGGTGCAGGTGCCCAGGTTTTGTTAGCACAGGGCTGCAGGGCGGCCTCTGTGAGGAGAGGCCGGGGCTGCCCTGTGCCGGACACAGCCGGTTCCAGCCGGCTCCAACCGACCCCCTGCAGGGCACGGCTGAGCCCCGCAGCCATGGTGGGGGCGCCTCGGGGGAAACGTATTTAAGAAAAGGGCAAAACGGTGCCCGGCAGAGTGTGAGGAGTGAGGTAAAAGAGTGTGACAAACAAGCCTGTGAACACCAAAGTAAGGGAAGAAGGAGTGGGAGGCGGTGCTCCAGGCGCCAGGGCAGAGATTCCCCACACAGGAGCAGGTCCTGAAGGACTGCAGCCCATGGGAAGGACCCGCACTGAAGCAGGGCAGACGTGTGAGGAGGAAGGAGCGGCAAGAGGAGCTGTTATGGACTGACCACAACCCCCATTCCCCATCCCCCTGCACTGCTCAGGGTTGTGGGGGGGAGACTAGAGGATACAGGAATGAAGGAGCAAAGTTGAGCCTGCGAAAAAGTTTCTGTCTTTGTTTTTCACCATCCTAACCTATTTTTAATTGGCAATAAATTAAATTGATTTTCCAAGTTGAGTCTGTTTTGCCTGTAACGGTAATTGGTAAGTGATCTCCCTGTCTTTATCTCGACCCACAGGTTTTTTAGTCTTACTTTCTCCCCTTGTCCTGTTGAGGAGGGGGAGTGAGAGAGCAGCTGGGTAGGGTTCTGGCAGCCAACCAAGTTCAACCCACCACAGATGTGCATGAGTATTCAGTTGTGGCCAAGATAATGACAGCAAGACAAAATAAAAATAGCCTCAGCACTGATCCCTTCTTACCTTCTACCACAGTTCTACCAATTGCATACATCTACCTAGATGGATGTTTGCTTTTGCGTTTATTTAACTGTGTTTCGTACTCACAAACACAGGGAAAAAAAAAAAGGAAAAAAAAAATACAAGTGTGTTTCATACAGGATAATGGTAAATCCAGGGTTTTGTGATCTGCTTAAATAGCACAGCGGGAAGGCTATATCTGAAAAACTGTAGTACTCAGATGAGCAGATACCTCAGGTGACACACTAAGACCTAAACAAAACACACAGCTCTTCAAGAACTTAGAATGTAATACAGCTCTTCAGGAACTGAGAAATATGGATAACCACGTCTTACATGCCACTGTGCAGGGGGATGCCCTGAAGAAAACTAGAATACACACAGAATATACAAAGTCTTTGCACACAGGTAAGTGCAAGGACTGACAAATGAGCGTTTACAGATGAAATTCAAGTCTGATAACATACAGCCATTAAAATCCTTAGAGTAGCTTTTCTACTGTTTACCAGAAGAAGATAATAAATTCTAAAATAGATAGCAATCTGAAAATTTGCAAGTTATTAACTGAAATTAGTATTTCTCTTTTTTGTCTGAAATGGTTTCCACTGTCCAGCTCAAAATCTCAGTGGTGGTTAACTTCTACCCCCAAAGTTATTGTAATGAATCAGCTTTGAAATCACACATTAATGACACTATATCTTAAAAATTAACTATTTATATTCATGGATGAGTATCTGGGACTAATTAATACTTAGCATTGTTTCTATAGATTCCAGTCACTCAAGAAAAATAGCGGGTGAACGATGTAACCAAAGATACTGATTTTATCATGAGATGCATTGCTGAATCCATCTATTTGTTGAACTTTGGAAAGTGACAGAAGCTTACTGATCAGACAATTTCAAGCAGCAGACAAACATTATTTATATGTAAATATAGAATCAATTAATCGAGATACTTTGACAGCCACTGAGATACCAAACGTTAAGACAGATTGCATAAGCCATTCCACATTTATCAAGTAACCTCCTTTGATTTTGATTGCACAGTGTTATTTAAATCCAGCAGGGGAAATTGAGGAACGAGATAGTAACAGTTTGTCAGCCTCAGATTTCCCTAGGTTTTGTTATTTCACAACAGTGAAATGCTTAAAGAAACTGAGCACAAACGTGACAGAACTATTTAGGAAAAATTCCTAATGAATCAAAGAATACTAATTTACCTAGTTTTGAAACGGAAGAACGCTTCTGTTGGCAAATAACTGCAAGTATTCTTCCTTCATGCTTCAGAAAGAAACCAAATAACAGAAATTGATCAAATTGTTTTTTTGTCAGACAAAAGAAAGATTTTTGCTATTTTGACTTTTCAGCTCATGTGTATTATACTGTTGGATATTTGAAAAGGGAAAAAAACCTTCATTGATTGACTTTCTGTTTTCCCTAAGTATCAATGCTCTGTTCTGGACAGAATTCATGATTTGAGACTTATGTTCTGGGATGGCGGTTTTTTTGCTAGTTCTAACCATACAAGCATTATTGTCTTTATAAACTAAAAATTAGTTTATGAAAATATTTTCTAAAATGTTTTACTTGAGTTTATTCACCTTCCTTCAACAGTCAAATGAACCTTTACATTTTACTTCTAGGAATATTGCATTTCATATGAAATATAGTCTAGGATATACTTCCTTTACCATTACTTTTTATTAAACATCTAACCCTGGAGCAATACCTTGTCACCCACACATGAGAAATTCTGGGGAATAGCTCCCTTTATGGCAAGACTCACACAAATAGCAGTCATGGAAAAGTTGTAGTAACCAAGATCACCCAAGGTATCCCTATTACTTCTGCACCATGAAGTAACAGAAAACTTCTAAGACTTGAAACAGCAAAATCTCGTACAACAAAAAGACTCTTTCCTTGGTCTTACAACAGCCTATGTTCTATTGCTGTAAATAAAAATTATGCTTTCATGCTTTTCCCTTCTCTAAACATATTTATAGAGAAACTAGCAAAGGTAAGTGGTTTTGTTGACACCTCTTTTGCGAGTGATCTTGGTCATTCGTAGTCCTTGAGCAAGTGAACTGTGACCGAGGAACTATACCCAGACATGTAGCTCTTAGGGGCATGTAGGTTATGATTCAGTTGGCCATACCTGGGTGCCTAGGGTCATTTGAGATATCCCACCTAGCAGGCAATCTAGCTGCTGATCCAGAAGGCCCCAGGTCATCTGTGATCTCTGACAGCCTCACACGGGCTTTTGTCAATGTCAAATGCCACTTGATGCCTACAAGTAGGCAGCTAGATTGAACTCCAAGGACTCGATTCTTGATTTGATTATTTAAACACAGGAATATAGTGACATTTAGATGTCTTAAAACAGTTTACCTCTCATTGCAGAAGGGAAAACATTTTCTGTAGGTTTCATGTGTCAGGTCTGCCAAGCATATGTTGGAGTTGTTTGTAGATCCTAGGACATCTCATATGGCTCTGGACACTTATATTTATCAACTGAACTGCTGAATTCAGCCCCAACACTGGACTGAAGACCAAGAGGAGACCAAGACACCTAAATTATATGTGTATGCGTAGCTGCTTCACTCAGTTAATTCACCTCTTGCTCCAAAAGGGAGTGACTTTCAACAGGCCTTTTGATGTATCTGACAATTCCATTCTCAGATACCCCAGGATAAGCTTAAGCAAGTGAATTGCATTGCTACTGGCTGGCTGATCTGCTGAACGGATTTCTAGGCTCAATTTAGTGTATTGGCTGGCATTGTATTGACCTAATGAGAGCTTAGACACCTTCCACATACAGACATTAACATGCAGATATTTGAGTTCAAGTGCTTTAATCTCTTGCCAAATTCTACTCTAAGGAACTTGTGCAGCTAACCTGTAGACTAATCAACTATTACCCTTACACCCTAGGAAGCAACAAGAAGAATTGTCATTTCTATTTTTAAAGAATTAGAAGGTGCTTAAACATATTTATAGATCCATTTACTCAGAGAGAATATGCATAGTTATACATAGCTACTCATTTATTTAACTTTTTAATATGTCAAAGTAATTAAATTTAAACTTTAAATTTTAATAAAGTGGAACTGATTACAAATTCTTTATTAAAAAAGTCATGCAAAGAAGTTGAGAGACTTCTGTGACAACCCCTATAAAAATCCGTCACTTTTTAATGTAAAAATGGACACATTCCTGGTCAGATGTTATGACTGGTACTTTTCCTTCCCAAATTGCTTTTTTTTTTTTTTTTGACATCTAACAGAACTAGATGCAATCCCTGATTTTTCAAGTCATCATAAAGAAAGATAAGATATATTAATTCTTACCAATCAGGCAGCTCCCACAAGTTTTCAAATAAGATATGCAATCCTATTTCCTTGTGATTTGAAAGTGTTCTGAAATCATCAAAAACTCAAGCTGTATTCTTAAATTGCCTTTTCTGCAGAAGTTATAACTGGCCTCAGGAGAAAATAATTTGATTAAGACAGGCATTGTAGCCCACAGTAACATAATGCTCAGCAGTTTGTCACTATGACTTTAAACATCTCACTCCAAACTCATTTGAATTGAGTATTTAAATATTCGTTATTTATATGTATTTTAAATTAAAAAGCCTGTCAACATAGTAATAATAATACCAACATAGTAATAATAATACATGTATTCTTCACCTGGTCCTGCTTTCCTTAGTAGAAAGAAGGACCAGATGGGGTCCTTCATTTTCTTCTCACAGAAAATGAAACTTCTTTCAAAACTTCTTTAACAAAGTTTTTGGAGTAAAACATGAGATTTCCTCTTCACTTGTTCAGCAGTTTTGGTTTGCCTTTAGTTCTTCCATACTGCACTATATAGTTTTTCTTTCTGGGGTTAGCTGTTTTATTTCAAAAAAATACAAAACAATACCAGTAACACTGGAAAGTCAGTACACTGATTGGTGTTTCTATCAATGGATAATCCTTGGTTTCAAATACTATCTCAGAATATTAAGGGCAGAAGGGGGAAGACGACATGTAACAGAAATTTTTTCAGCTCCAACTACTATTATTTCTATATAAGAAATTTGCATTTAGCAGGATAGGAAGTTCAAAATCAAAGGGAAGACAATTTGGTTCCCTTTTCTCATCTAATGTGTCACTTCCAGTACCATCACATTGACTGTTCTACCACTGCCCAAATCAAATGCAGCTATACAGGAAGTAGTTTTAGAAAGAATAAATTATATTCTTAAATGGAGACCTGTGGCTTTTCATATTGTCGTGCTTCTTGCTCCAAAACTTCTTCTCTTCTAGTCAAAGTTACAGACAGAGACCACTTTCCTGTGGAAGACAACCACAGAGGGAAAAAAGTGCTCTGTGTTTGCAGCTCAGGAGGAAGAGCATCTGTCATAAATCATATCTGAGCCTGAAATGCCAAATACATGAAAGGTCCTAGGTACATCAAACTGGGCACATGTGTAAAGTTTGGCATCCACTTCTGACATGATCCTGAATACCCTGCTCTGGAACTATCAGTATGCAACACCCAATTCCATCACTATCTGACTTAAAAGCCCCACAGATTTCTGGGTCCAGAAACATGGTGCTCTTTCATCAAAACTCCTTGAGGAAGCTTTATCTACTGGATCCTTTGAAAAGCTATCTAACATAGTTTAAAAAGTTGGGGTTCCCCATTCTCTCCAGTCCCCCCCCAAAAAAGAAAGAAAAAAAAAAACCCACTGTTTTCTTAAAAATATGGTTAGGAGACAATTCCTTTCTGTATTAGCCTAGGGTGCAGAAACCTCAGTGCATTCATGTAGTCCACTGGTTCACTGTCTTAATCTCTGTGCTTTAGGCACTTCTAACACAGGGAGGACCCTCTGCAATCCTCTTGTGCCGCACTTCAGAAAAGAGTTGTCTTAAACAGCTCCACTGAGAAGTAAGGAAAAAGAAAAAAAAGAAGACAGAAAATGTCTATTGCCTAAGATTAAGTTCCACTCTTGACTCCATTACTTTTAATATATTTTTTACACAAAGCAGTTGTTTGAGTAAGTGCAGGAGCAGTCTTGAAAGCATGGACACTAGGTCTCTCTTATCACTGGAAATGTCCTATGAGTCCACAATGGCATTCTTCACATCACACCTCAAAAGACCTGATAAGCAAACTGGTTTTAGTGATAAACTTGAAATTCAATCATAATTTTAGAAAATTATTACTACTTTAAATGAATACTTATCATAGATCTGCTGAAAGACTGATTGTTTGAAATACGCTGTACAAGAGTTGTTTTCACTATGTACTTGGAGTCCACTCTAAATAAAACTAGTTTCTAGTAATTAGAAAATTTCATGCTTTTTGCGTATTGGTTTGGGTCATCGAAGTGTTAAAAAAGCTATGGAAAAAAATCTTCCTATTATGGGAATCTTTATTGTTTGGAAGTATGTTAAGTAGACAGAATTTGTAGCCACATGGATCTTAAGAAAGAAATAAAAATTGTACATGATTTGTTATCCTTCCTGGGAAAAAAAAAAAAAAAAAAAAAGATATTTCTGAGGTCTCTAAATAAAAAAAATTGCTTTTTTCAGGTAGAAAACTCTAATAAATTTCCTTTAAAGTCATTGTTTTCATATAAGTTTTGAGGAAGTATTTGTTGGTGTGATTCTTCCCCCCCTTTTTTTAAATAAAGCACAGTAATTGTATTTTTACCCTCAGATTTAAAAAAATTAACCTTTTTATCTCCCTAGTTTAAAATAGGCCTTTAAGTACTCTGAACTCCTACTGACTTTGGTGACAGTTCTCAACGTGTAAAATCAATCTACAAGGGTGCAGCTACAGTAACAGTGAATATCTGAAGAAAGAAAACCCCTGAAAGAAAGAAAACAGCAACCTCAAGCTTCCCAAAAAACTTACTACCATACTGTGGAAATACTCATGTGAGAGAGTAAACACAAAGAACCTACAACCAACTGGATAGGCACTCACTAGCCAGCACGTCTACATACTGATACAGATGAGAGAGTACTGCAGAGAGGGAGATTGGCATGGCTTGAAAATGACAATATAAAAACTGCTTATTATCTCAGTAGGCTCTATAAAATGGTACACCTGATCATTATTGCCTATTCCTATTAGTCATGAGTCCATCACCAGTAGCTGTAGAATTAACTTTCCTTCCTTTGAGGTGGAAAAGATTTTTGCAGCATTTATTCAATCAGTTCCCAAATTAGCCGATGAGGAGCAGTTTAATGACATGCCAGTTCTATTGTACCTGTGATAATGTGTTTTGTCCTTTTTGATAACTTCAGGTATCTATCATTATAAAGGAAAGAGGCAGTGCAATTTCTCAGGTGGAAATACAGAATTAACTCTTGGGTTACTTAACAGGTTATTTCAACTGTGCTAAATAAAACAGGTTTTTAATTCATTTTAGACTATGGTTACATGCACAAAGGTTTGTGTACAGAATACATAGCAATACCATCAATGGAAGATACACATTTAAAACCAAGACTCACAGTGTGGGTTATTTATTCTCATATATGTCATGAATGCAGATGTTTATTCCATAACTATATTATCAAACAGTTTGAGAAAACGTTGTGAAGAATTTATTGTGGTGAAATTGTGCTTTTGATCCAGCAAAAAGACCAGAGGCTGCTAATGCGTTCTGACCCCACCTTGAAATCATAAATGTTTCTGATTACGTACTGATACCCTATTTCTTTAATTAATACTCTGATGAAGAACCCTGAATGTTTGTGAGGCACAAGAATAAAGCCCAGCTGACTGACATTTTTCTGTGAACTATCCAAAGTAACAGCATTTCTTGAGTATTTTTCTGAGGGTCATGAAGTTTTACCAAAGATGTAGCTGCCTGAGAGGATTCATGGCTAAAATATGTCTCATGCTATATGAAAAAACACCTATCGTTCTTATCTCATATTTTGCTTTTTCAATAATATACAGAATATGTATCATTATAAATACATTTTAACCTATTGAATAAATCATCAGAAAGAAAGCCCTTATAATTTATTTGTATTGAGTTTAATTACATAAATTCTATTAGTATTTTATCGTACAGCATTATTGGCTGATGAATGGTCTCTGTACTATACAAACACCAAGAAGATATCTAAAGTAAAAGAAAAGCTACTGTAAGAGATATTTGATAGCTCACTTATTATGGCAAAGGACTAGATGACACGAAGGTGCTTGTTTACTTTTTGTAACTTTATTTTTTGAGAACAGCAGTTACCAGTTTTATTACTGTGACATATGTAAATAAGGAAGCAGATTTGGTAACCAGAAGAAATATGCTAAAAAATAACAGTTATAAAACTGCTAAGAAAGGATCAAGGGAAGACAACTGTTAGTAAACCGAAAGATATTGCTCTAATCTTATTTTACTAGTAAGCTGAATTGAGCTTGATAACATTCGATTTAGGATAAAGACTTGTAGTTCTAACTTTGTGTCAGAGTAAATTGTTATTTGTTTGTATATTGTTCCCGATACTGACTGATGATCAATCATAAGCCCTCTTATTGAAGCAAAATACTAATATTTACTTAACTAAGATCAACCATGAACAATACATAATGTGGTGTGAGCACTGCATCACCTTTGTTTACACAATTAAAAGGACAATAAGACTTTCTAATTTCAACTCCACAGACATCATATCTGGAACACCAAAAAGTTAAAAGCCCACATGATTTTTCTGTGTAAATAGAGTAAGAATGATACACACATCCTGGAGACTTACGACTTTGGAAGGGACAATACAGAAAGGATCCTGTCCCATGAAATTAACCACTTCCACAGAACTTGAGAGAACAGGATTTTCACCTAGTCATTTTTCAGAATATTAAAAGAAAGCATAATTCATTTCCATGATTCAGTTTTTAAAACCATCATTATTTTTCTTATGGACTTTGTGTATAATAATCCATTTTGCTCCCATTTCTACTTATTGCCTTATTTTCATGCCATCAAGGTGATAAAGATAAGTTGAAACAGAAAATTCCATTTGTAAAGGGAGTCTACAATTTTAGAGTCATGATAGACAAAATATCCTCAACAAAAAACAATGATAGGGTGTAATCCTACCTAAAATATTTCTTTTAAAGAAGTTGGTGCAAAATGGGGAAAGGAAAGCTGTGGGTTATTTGTCCATAATTTATTTTGTGTTATCAGCAGTTCCATATGCAAAAAACATGCTAAGGATATGTGACCTGATATGCTTAATATAAAAGCAAGGTCAGGCACTCATTAAGTTCACAGAAGTAAAAACGCATAGCTGAAAAACACCCAGCTTGAAATTACATTTCCTTCATGCATAAGAAGTACAAGAAACCTTGGTAGTTTTTATTTCCATATCCTGTGTTCTCCCATTTTTTCATCTGTATATTGCTGTGTCCATTTTTTCTCTCGGGATGTTGTAAGCAATACGGTTAGGGATCTCTTTGTATTATATGTATGTACAAGTCCTAGGGCGGTGGACACCCAGCCTATAATTTGAGCATCAGCATGCTATTGCAATACAATTATACAGAGAAGATCGCTACATAATACACTGCTTAATAGAACATTTTAATATACAAAAGAGATTTCAAAATAATAGAATAATAGTAATACTGCAGGATCTGCAGTACTTTGCATCTTCAAGCACCTACAGTAAACAGTGACTATTTTTTCTGGAAAATTGAAGAAAAAGCAGAAATAAGATGGCTGATTTGGAACTCTATCTGTGACACTGTAACAAAATTTGAACGCATACTTGTATATATGTATGGTACATGGTGTTGAAGAAATCCTTTTCAGAAAGACCTCTTCTCAGAAATTTTACCATTCACTGCTCTGTGTGGGGCTTGTATTATTCAGCGAAATTTAAAGAAAAAAAATTCAAAATTTTACTCAGAACATACTAGTACTTTTGAATTTTAATAACCTCAAGGTTCTGAAGTCTCTCTATATCAACTACTCAGATGCCATCAAATACTATAATAGGAGTGTACAGGGCCCACAGACAGCCTGATAGAAGTATCTTCTGCAGGTGACCTGTGGTAATGAGAGTGCCAAATAAGGGAAAAAAAAAATCTATTAATGGAACAAAAAAAAAAAAAAAATCCTTTTTAGATATTCTACTACTAGAATTCCTGTACAGGGACTTTAGAATTCCTGTACAGGGACTTTTTATTACTGTGTTCAATAGAAATTTTGGGGGAGGGAAAGGCTTGGAAGTAAAATGAAAACCTGCTGAAAGTATCAAAACCTCTCTTTTGGCTCTGTAGTCAGACAAAGGATTTATGAGGCTATTAACAAGAGACTATATTCTAAATAGCAGCCTAATTTTGCATTAAATTGCTTTCACTTTTGTGTTTGCAAGCCCCTACAAAAATGTTCAGAGCTGAACTAGAGTCTTTGGAGACTGATCTCATATAAAGGGTCCTACATTTTTAACCACGTACTATACTTTATAAAGCAATAAATCAAGAAGTCTTTGTAAAACACAAACGTCTCTCTGAAGTAAAAGAACTTAGGGAGAACTGAGGGTAAGACTGTAAAAATATAAAGATAAATTTCACCTTCTGCAAATCATGGTAACTAGATTACAGATCTACTGAGTCATTAGTTCTTCATGTTGACTCTTGATTCAAAGTTTTCTTTATCCTTTCTTTGAACATAGAGATTCCTATGCAGAAGTTAGATGAGGTCAGAGAAAAGCATTGTTCCTGTGATCTGTGGCAGCTAGTTAGTGGGAACGATCTTGGGGGATACATTTTAGCCTTTGAAACACAGCATGTTGCACAAAAATTAAAGCAAATTCTCCTTCATTTTGATTAAATTAAATCATCATCATAAAAAAATAGATGACAAGAAAAGGAAATAATTTACTCACTAAAAATTCCATTTATTTCTCCGTTACACTTGCTTGATAAGACCACTGTGCAGTATATCGAAATGAAACGTGGAATCTCATTGATATTCTCTGGTATTTGATCTCAGTAGGGTATCTCTTTTTTCTCAGAAATATAATCCACTTCTTAAATATGAGATACAAATACTAGCATACTGTAGGGCCCACTTCCACAGTCAAATGACAAATACTGCATCTTTAAATCACATTTTTGCAGCTCCAAACCTGATAGAAACAGGGAAAGCTGATATATTTACATAGGTGGACACAGAGTAGGATGATCTCATCATAAAAAATAGCCTGAACCTTCAGTATTAGGCAACTTCCAGCATCTTTTCCCCAGGAGTTACAGGGATGATTGTTATTTTCCTAAAAGCAGTCAAGTCTGCAATGCCATACATCTGAATAAGAACAAGTTACTGGTACCTAGACCAGGTGAGTTTTGTGGGTTTGTTTTTTTTTTTTTTGCTTATAATTTTGTATTCTTCAGAAAATATCTCTCATAGCTCTCTTTCTAGGGTGGGGTTTTTTTTGTGTTCTACTAATGATCTAGATTCCGTTTTCTCCCTTGATATGCACACTTCTATAAACTACTAGAGTTGAAAGGCCCTTCCTGAGAATATCTATGAGCAAAGCTTAACATTTCTACCACTGAAGTTTGTTTTGAAAGCTTTTAAATACCACGAGTAGTTATACTCAAACGGAACAAATACTGAGCAGCAAAAGGATGAAATTTATATATAGTATTTATTAGCACAACCATCTATATGTGTCTGCTCTACTCTTTGTTTACATCTTTACATGAGACCTGAGATTATATCATCTTCTGCTGGGACATTATCTACTACTTTTTCCAGAAAGAAAAACAGTAACAGAAAAAAAAAAACACCTACATAGCCTCTGGCTCAGTGTTGGACACTGGGATGGAAACCAAGAAAACCTGGATTTGTAAGCAATATTCTGTGTTACTTTGAAATTACGTTTCAAATTTGAAATTACATCTGTTCATGGCATAGTAAGCCTGACTACTAACACCAGAAAGCTTTTGTCTCCATCTCTACAATAGGAATAATATTTACTTTTTTTGTAGAGTATTTTCAGAAGTGGAGATGAAAAATATTGCATAAGTCTGAGAACTGTTCATCATCTTTATTTCTACCTCACTAATGATCACATTCTATCCTGATATAAGTTTCTCTCTTACATCACGTTCTCTCTTCCCCAGATCTTCTAAAGGCTTGTCCTGCATGTTCGATTGAAAAACATTCTTGTAGTATGGTCATCAATCTTTTAAAGACCTAGAAGAACAGCTGGTTTTATTATATAATGACACTGAGAATGAGCCACAGGGACCTGAATGAACTGGCAAATTTCAACAGGTTTCCAGAGCAGAAGGAAGTGAGCAGGTCAGTTATTTTTGTTTCAGAACAAGAGGACCTCAGAAAAGTTGAGCAGTAGAGGACTTCTTATAGAGCTCCTATGAATAGAATATTTTTTTTTAAGGTACAAAAGCTCTTCCTCCTGACCTGAAATAATAGTTACTATTTTTCCTCATTGCTCACTGTATGGAATGGTATGGATTAGGAAATAAAGAATGGTCAGCAGACTCCAGTGAGTCCCTATTTCTACAGGACATATCTCACTCCATACTTTCTAGTATTTGCTTTTCTCAGAGCTGTTTAATAGAATCTGTTATTTACTACATCAAGAACACAGAAAAATGTTCAAGTGCTTTTGACAATTACATCAATTTTACTCTTGAACAGGAACAGCTTTTGTGATTATAAATAATCATTCTAATTCTTTTAATTGCACCAACAACTAATGAGTCTTTTCCAACACGTCTTCAACACAGCCTACAGAAAAGAATTCACATCTGTAGCTGATACAATACTGGCTTTCAGGACATAATTTTTTGAGGCCATTTGTATGACTTCAAAAATACAATTTTCAAGCACGTGACATAAGTAATATAACCACAGCTAATGGAGTTCCAAAAGTTTTGATAATGAAAACAGCACTATTCTGAAAAAACTTAATATAATTAAAAAAAAAAAAATTAAGACACACCAACAAAACAGAACAACCGCTCTGTGGAAGATACAGGGGGAAAAAAAGAAAAGTATCAGATACAGAGTAGTTCCTCAGTTCTTACAAATTAAAATGATATTTAAACATTCTCAATGACTTGTAAAAATGTGTTCTAAATGTCCTGTTTTCAGAAGTCTTAGTAGTCATGTGTCTGTCATTTACATTGATGATTATTTTTTATTCAATAGTAATCTAATACACAAGTAAGATGTAAAGTAGCACTTTTCTTTGACATGTTATTTTTTTCTCCTAATGACTTACAAATAATTTATTCTTATTCTTTTCTTCTGCTTCATGGACACTCCCCTGTGTCACAGTATTCTGGAAGAAATGGTTTGTTGTCTATTTCAATTCACAATACTAAGAAGTGTCTATATACTGATGTACTATATCAGTGTCTGTGACAAAAGTTAAAAGAAGCCAGTATCAGAACATGAATGAAAATCTGTCAGGCTTTTATCCCCTCCTAAACAATAAGTCTCTAAATATAATAGACATCAGTTCTTTGGACAAGTTAAGCTAAAGTAGCAGACAAAGCAATCTTGTTACTATAACTGTATTTATAAAAGAACTTCTCTATCAAACAAATGTTGATGATAGACCTCAAGTCAGGGTTGCCCTACATAGCACACCTGGCAGCTCTTCAGTTTTAAAATATCAGACATATGGCTCACATGTCTTCAATGATTTGAATGTTTTGTGATCTCAGGGGAGAAAGATGGGAAGAGTATCCGCAATAAACAACTGTAGTTTGGGTTTGGGTTTTTTTTTCATAGTTTATCAAGTATTCAACAAAATTACCTGCCTGTAAGTCAATTTATTCCCTTTGGACTTCTCAGGAATTCTCACCAGCCTTAAAGGGTTAAGTTTCAGAAGATAGCTTGAAGTCTAGTAAGACACATCACTTTCAGAATTATATGAACTCAGTCAATAATCACCTGGGATAAGTTGTAATTTTATATTGAAATGAAATTAAAACATGGTGGATAATCATTAGCACTTGCTTACTTGGTATATTCAGTACTTTAAATAGAAGTCAAACGTGATTTCAATGATGGGGAAAATCTAATTGCTGTTTTCAGATTCCTCGTGGTGGTTACAGACAAGATAGGGTCAGACACTTACAGGTGTGCACTGAAGAGACTAGTTGCACCACAAGGTAAATTCCAGCTATGAAGAAAAATATCAGAATGAGGGTGGTTAAACATTGAAACTAGTTGCTATGGAATTTCCACCCCTGGAGATATTAAAAATCAACAAAAAGCAAGAGCAACCTGACATAGCTTCAGAGTCAGCCCTGCTTTGAGCAGGAGGTTGGACCAAGTGAACTTCAGAGAGCTCTTCCTAAATTTCTCTATCAGTCTACCATTCTGTAGCAAACATTATCACACTACAACCAATATTGGTTATAAAAGAAGTAATTAAGATATACCACTGTCTTCTTCCAATTATTTTCTTCTTAATTAAATTCCAGTCCTGAAAATCACAGAGCACTGACCTTAACAGGTCATCTATTCCACCTCCTTACTCCATGGCAAGAATGTTATTTGTACTATATTTCTGATAATTTTGAGTCTGATTTTAAAGACAATGACAGAGATTTTACAACTGCTTAGAGAAATGTATCTGTTTGCTTCACCATGTGTACTATTAGAAAGTTTATCTAACATTTAACCTTAATCTCCTTTGCTTAAATTTAAGCCTATTATGTATTTATCTACCCATCCTGGACATGATAAATAAAAAATTATGATAAATAGAAACCCACTCTTTTCAGGAGCCTTTCTCATGAAGTTACTACTCATATTGCCTTTCCTTTAATTTTAAGTTGTGCTTTTCCCAAATCTGATTATATTCTTTGCTTTACCCTCGTGGATGCCTTAAAATGAGGCAATACAAATGAACATCTGTTGCCTTCACTGCTAGTTAGTGCAATGGATATATTTTGCAACCTGAATTCCTGTTTATAAATCGTAATATAATGTTTTTATCTTCTTGCAAAGTATAGTTTTTGAGTCCTGTCCATATGGATATATCACCATGTGTATATGCCGTCTGTAAAAATGCTATACATCCAATTTTTTCTCATTCTGTTTATTGCAACTCAGTATCATGCATATATTTCATAAATTTATATACTATACCAACATGGAAGTCAAGGACACACATATTGAAGAGTATCAGACTTACAACAGACTGTATAGTCCTGCCAAGGAAACTTCATTTTTGACAGGGGAAAAAAAAATCTTGCTCAATAATAGTTCTATCAGTTATAAAAATGTGTCATTTAAAAATGTCATGTGAAACAGTATCAAAAACCTTAATTAAAACATTATATGTCTCCTGCTTCTCCATTGCCTTCAAGGCCTGCAATTATGCTACCTCCCTTTTTTGTCTTTTTTTAAAGGAAATTGCCCTTTTCCAGGTTTCAGGTACCATTACCTGTCTTCTATGATCTCTCAAAATAACTACTAATGGTCTAAACTTTTCTCTGTAATTCCAGATAGAAGGAACAGTGAGTTCATAGTCAGTGAAAGGCAGCATAAGTTTCAGAGAGTATTGCTTCCCTTTATATATATATMTCTTTCAGTATCATGTTAATGTTATGCAAATAATTTAAGATGAAATTCTGTGTATGTCTTTATTATCTATAGCAACAATTTCCATACCTTCCAATATAAAACATAGGGTTAAATAAACCTAAAACAATGACACATATATTGGGGAAAAAAGGTGATTCTACTGAATAGCATAATGTATTTTCTAGATAATTTTAGAAAAGAAGTCTTTAAGATTTTAATCAAAGTTGTGTCTTTCCCAGCTTAAAGTATTTATTTGTATACTTCTCATAGATATTCAAAAAGTTTTGCCTTTATAAAGTAATAAAGGCTCTGGGAAGCCTGAGTAACCTGACCAGTGCAAGCACACCCCACCAAAACAGCTGCCCTTAAGTCCATCAAGAAGAGTGATTCGACCATTGGCCTTGGTGTGAAACTTGCCAACACGGGGCTTGCAAACACAACCAGAGGAGAAATTCTCCCTTCCTGTAAAACCATGAAAACCACAGGGGCTTATTTCCTACGAGGGTAGAGGACTTATTATGAGACGCAGGAGAAAGACCATTCTGGGACTGTTTTAAACGGATTGTGGCCATGTGTCAGATTTGTTATGGGATGTTTAGGGGAAGGACCAAAGGAAAGGAAAGAGAGGGATCAGGGTGGACTGGGGAGGAAGCAGCATGGGAAAAAAAGATACAAAAGCTCCCTTGTAGGGACATATATAAGAAAACTGTTTAACATAGATTATTGATTTGATATCTAGAATTACAGACAGGAATACTAAGCGATATATTTTAATGTCAGGCTGGAAATCACTTCAGAACATGTGTATTAGACATCTGAAAGCAGCTAAGCCCTTCATTTGAAGTAATAAGAGAAAAATAGATTTAGAAATGTTTTAGTTGAACACAAGGAACTTGACTCTAATTTACATAATGAAAAACTAGAATAATAGCAACAAATTCAACAAATTTTACTCTAAAAGCAGTGTCCAGTCTTACAGTTCCAACTCACAACCAACCAACCAACTGAGAATTGTCATATTATTTGAACTCCAGTAGTATTTGAACCTATAATACTTCGACCTTGGATCTCCCTTGATATTAAACACGGAGAAAATGTTAAAAATCACACAATGCCAAGAATATGGTGACATGCATATGACATTATGAAGTAATGAAACAACATTATGAGTCATATACAAGGATTCAGGGGTGGGAGAGAGAAAAAGAAAATAAAAAGAAGAATGAAAGGTTCTGTAAACAAACATGAACTTTGAATATTATTATTTTTTCAAACCTGAAAGTCTTGGGATTTTGTTGTGGTTATTTTATCAGCTACTGGCTCAGAATTTTTCTGCAATAATTTAACTTAGCATTCACTTATTTTAACTGAACATTAAGTTATTTTAACTTAACCGGAGTCTTAATAAAATTATTACAATGCGTTAAGTAATGACATCATCCAAAGAAAGCATCAGCATGTGCTTCACTTTGATTTCCAAGGTCTTAACCACCTTGYGGTCTGGGAACCCTTCCTGAATCAGAGGCGAATGCAGTGAAAATTGTGCAATTGAATCCAAGGACTTCAGTAAATTTAAATCACTGCTTTTTTGTTTCCTCTTAAAACCTACTTATTTTCTAGAAATATTTAACACTTCAGACAAAAGACAGATGACTTAGATACTAAATGTTGCAATAAGTAGGTTCAGATCCCCAAATAAGCTATGAAAGACAGGACATAACCTTTGTGTTCTTTTGAATTCACATGTTTGGAGGCCTTATGCTCTAATTTCAAATTAATTCATCTACATAAATCAAGCACTGAAATTCAATGTTTTTTCTCACTGTTAAAACTGTTTGGCATGCAACTGTTTTTTCTCCATATGTTAGATAAATAAAAATTAGCATGTTTCATTGTATAGCCAAGTTCCAGAAATGCTAATATGCAAGACTACATTTAGACTAGATTTAGAAAAAAGTTTAGTGGAATCTTATTAGATGTTCTACTTAGTATTTACTGCAGTTGCTGCAGCTAATATTTTTTGTTGTTTGTTATTATGCATATAAGCACATTGCTGACAGATACTTTTTCTGTATACTCATGTGTTGTGGTTTAACCCAGCAGGGAGCCAAACACCACACAGCCGCTCACTCACTCCCCACCCCCTCAGTGGGATGGGGGAGAGAAATCGGAAAAAAAAAAGTAAAATTTGTGGATTGAGATAAAGACAG
Source organism: Phoebastria nigripes (assembly GCA_035582835.1). Lineage (NCBI taxonomy): Eukaryota > Metazoa > Chordata > Aves > Procellariiformes > Diomedeidae > Phoebastria > Phoebastria nigripes. The sequence continues at coordinate 260,902 of JAYKAV010003349.1, forward strand.
TTAATAAAACAGAAAAGGAAGGGAAAATAATGACGATAATAATAATAATAATAATAATAATAATGATAGAATATACAAAATGAGTGATGCACAATGCAATTGCTCACCATCCACTGAGCGATACCCAAGCAGCAATTGCTACTTCCTGGACCACGCCTCCTATTTATATACTGAGCATGACATCACATGGTATGGAATACCCCGTTGGCCAGTTGGGCTAGCTGTCCCGGCTATGCTCCCTCCCAGCTTCTTGTGTACCTGGCAGAGCATGGGAAGCTGAAAAGTCCTTGACTAGTAGACTACTTAGCGACAACTAAAAACATCAGTGTGTTATCAACATTCTTTTCATACTAAATCCAAAACACAGCACTAGGAAGAAAATTAACCCTATCCCAGCCGAAATCAGGACATTGTGGTATGAATATGTAATTTTTCCCTGTTTGATGCCACTCATTTACATGGCAAAAATCAGCTCCCTCGTTTATTGCTTTGTTCTCCTGACCTGATCTATGGGAACGAATCAGAAGTTCTGGACAAACCTAAATACCAGAGTATGCAGTCTTTTTGGAGATTTATTGGATCAGGCACAGCGATGTCAGAACATAGCTATGTTGTTTTAAGGATCATCTTGGACATGAAAAAAGTCCAGCTTTTATCATATATCAGGCCAAGATAAAAAACGGATCCACAACAGAAGCCCCTATATCACCCTTCTGAAAAGTGCAGGATTAATGCAAAGCTTGATGTGATTCAGGGTACAACAGGGTTTAAATTGCCCTGACTAATTCTTTTTTGGTAATTTACTACAGCTTGCATAATTTTCATGTACAAACTACCTGTTACCTTGCTCAGATGGAGCATGGAAGAATTAGATGGTCAGATGCCTAGGTAGGAGGACTGGAAAAAAAGCAGCTACACAACTTTCAAGAGAGCACACAGAGCTCATGATTGCAAACAGATGGGATGCTTCTCATGGTCTTTCTCATTTCACATGCATAATGGGATCAGCCTTATTTTGTGTTTGCTTTGAACATTTATTTATAGCAAATTAGAGCTTTTGCAGAGATTGTCAGTGTTGTTCTCGGTGTTATTTTCTGTAAATTGGTAAATTGTGTGTAATCTCATCATACTCATGTTACTTGGGGTTTTGTGGCTTTCCTAGAACAGTCTTGCATAATATGGAAAACAGGATATTGGACTGAATGGGCCATGTGATGGATTCAGTTATGCAGTATTTAATCTCCTTTTGTTAAGAAAAATTTGATCCTTTGCATTTTCCTTTAGCTTAAGAATTCTCATTTCTAACATTTATTTTGCAAATACATCAAGGGAACACAACATTTAATTCTGATATATCCTGGATATCATGTTGGTTTTATTTAAATTGTGATCTGTCAAAAAAGATCACAATTGTTTATCTTTCCTTTTTGTTTCCAGATGAATGCAAACAGGGGAAATGAGGGTGTTGCCATATTTCTTTGTGTGACTTGTGAATAGAAGAGTGACAAAGGATTCTTTCATACATTAATGTGAAGCTGGATCAATTAGAGCCCTACACATACTACATTCCTGACAGAAATGTCTCATTCACCAACAGCATAAGTGTTGCAATTGAAATATCTGGAGTTCAGGATGGGATACCTAATTTACTCTGACAGAGTTGTTGATTTATCTGAAAACAAATTCTATCAAACCTGCATATTTCTCTCCTTAATTACATTTTAGCAAACAAGCACAACAAGATCCCATGAATACTAAGAGCTTTTAAGATATCCAGCAGAGAGATTCTCAAAAGGACAATAATAAATTGTTTTCCCAAAATGTAGGGAGGTGAAGGTATCCAGAGTAAAAAATAAATAAAGCAAAACAAGTACCTTCTTTTTGTCTAAATTGGTTGAGAGCAAGTGATGTAAAAAGACAACCCAGCCACACAATATTTAAATATATTTCACTAGGACTATTCACAGGCTAAAATTAAGCTTGACCACATAAACTGAGAGTTGTAATACTGAATCTTAAGTGACTACTCCCTTCATGCAAAAGCTTATTGTTCACACAATATAATAATAATAACAATAATAATAATAAATTCATAGATTGTGTATATGTGATTAATAAATTATAGCAGTAAACACATCTGTCAAAGGTTTTCTACATGGCTATGTGCAATAAACAACCTGAAAATCAGCTAGACTGTAACAGTTAACTATTTCAAACTTTACTTATTTATTGCTCCTCTATAAGCTAGTTTAAATGTTCGATTGAACCAATTATTCAGAACTGAGCTCTGAAATCCATGGGAGATTTGCTTGAATGATGAAACCAAGATTTCAAATTTATCAGATTATTGCTGAAAAACAGTACTACCTTTTCCTACCTTTTTAAGGAAACATTTTTAAAAATATTTTTTCCCAGTGGACTAGAGATAACATGTATTTCACAATATTAAAGAACACAGACTGGGAGTGCCATAGGCTCAAAAAGCTGACAGCAGCTATGTTAGGAGTTTTAAAAATCATAGAAGCATTTAAACAAATTGATAGGAAATACACAGAAATTAATGAATCCTATATTTAGGAAATAAAAAACATCTGCTGGTCTGACAGTTCTCAGCCATATATTTTACATTAGGACTCAAAATTTATAGTAATAGTAGAGTCTGAATGATTCAAACAGGAATAAAAATCAAATGTGCATTTTCAATCAAGTTTGCAGTTTAAAAAGCTGCAAAAACCATTAATGTTTTCATTAGCAAGCCTGTTATTCTTTGTTGAATGTCATGAAGACACAATCACAACATGTATTTGTCTATTTTCACTGACAGTGTTTCTGTACAATGTTTGTCACTATGAATCTCATACAATATGCTTTTTCTGACCTACCAAAGTAAATCAAAGTAATAAAATATTAAGTCAACTTATGTTAACAGATTGCTGATCAGCAAAGGTTCTTTATGTATTTTCTGTGTAAGAATATCTTCTTAATAGTTTGGAAAGTTCTGGATTATTAAGCAATTTAGTTTAATAACCATTTGATTAGTACATATAAAATACTTGGCTTGAAAACTCAAACCCAACCCGTTAAACTATTCCTTTACCAGCATATAAGCACACTTGTTTCTTTTAAGACATTATCTTGACTTGTAATATCTCCATGACACTAGATTTCCCTAAGGTACTGTCATCTTTTTGAAAGCTTTCTGCTAGATCGAAGTACAAGATAAAACTGAAATTACATCGATGAAATGAACTATTTATATGGAACTAATCTTTCTAGCAAAACTTCACAAATAAAACCTCTCTTTGAAAGGCTTGTGAAAATACTTTATTGATTTTTTTGTGAAATTTGTCAAGGCTTATGCTCTGAACGTATTTAGCCTCCTCTTGCAACTTATGATAACTGTAAAAATGGTATAAAAGTATGGACAAATAAAACTTTTGTGCACAATATATGCTTAGAAGACCTTAAAGTTGGTACAAGTAATTATATCTAATATCTACGGTGTGTAGATAATTGCAAAAATAACATTCCTGTGTAGGCTCAATGGAATCAAACATAATATTGCCAGAACTTTTTACGGTAAAATTCCAAGTTTTTACCTTCATTGTGCAGACAATGTGCTATTATTTTTATTCATGATGTTTTTTAACGTCGTATAACAAGCCATGATACTTTTTAACACTCCTTGTGATACATTTCATTACAGTAAATGTGAAAACCTGCCATTTTAATTTCACTGAATATGCCTGTTAATGGATCCATATGGCAATACACAGGAACATCTAACTGTCAGTCATTTCACAGTTTAACTGTACACTGATTTTAGTTGAGATTATGCTCTAACAATGCTGATATCATTGGATACCAAAGACTTGTTTGCTGTTATGAAAAAATAAATTAAAAGGTCTAAATGTATTATTTGGAAAATAGTCTATTGTATAACTTTACACATAAGTTATCTGACAGAAGTCAGTGTGTTTTACTTGGGTATATAAATTTGTTATAATTCTTGCGCATGCAGAATTGTAGTTACAAATGTTGCGTTCAAAATTATTTCCAGTTGCATCTGCTTTTCCATGTACTTACTATTACTTCCATCTACTTACTGAATAATATATATCATCCCTGCTTGCAAAAAACACTATGAAAAGAAACTGTACTTTGTGCACAAAACTGAGAAAAGTCACATTTTCACTTTTTATCCTGCCAGGATTGGGAACAAAATTTTAAAAAAGATGAAAGGAAGTAATTTATTCAACCTAAAGGCAGATACCTAATTGAAATATCTAACTTAGGTGAATTCTTCTCTGGGTCCATATCGAGTAAATGGAGAGATTTATCTGTAGTCATTCAGAAGGCTATTTGAGCATCTAGTATCTCTGTTCTCTGGAGGATCCTCCGTTGACAATAGAGGAAGGCTAGGATTAATTATCCCAAAGTGGGATGACAGGAATTTTCTCCTTTTGTGCCTGCTTAGTCCTAAGCTATAATAAAGTCTATTTTTACTATTTTGATATATTACACATTCATAAATCTGGAATGACAAAGGATGTTTGGGTGGGTGTGTGCGTGTACATATGTGTTTATAGCAATCAAAAGAGATAAGAACTACATGTGTAATTCTATACACAGCTCTCCCAGCCTTTCCTCATAGAAGAGATGCTCCAGTCCCTTAAATATCTTTGTGTCCCTTTGGTGGACTCTCTCCAGTATGTCCATGTCTCCCTTGCACTGAGGAGCCCAGAACTGGACACAGTGCTTCAGGTGTGGCCCCACCATTGCTGGGTAGAAGGGAAGGATCACCTCCCTTGACCTGCTGGCAGTACTTGGCGCAATGCAGCCTATTCATTCCTTCACAACCAGCAAACATAAAACTACCTTACTATTATCCTTAATGTTCCATGAGTAAACAATAAAGCATCAAAATTTATTAATTTCATGTACAAACTCTGGAATATATGAGTATTTGTGTATTCCACAAACACACAAATTTGTGTATAAATAGTCTTTATACTATATTAAATAGTATATTTAATATATACTGTCTATAAATAGTTTAAAACAACATTGGCAAGAGAACTAAAAACCGCAACAAATTTCACAAATCATTTTCAGCAGGTTTAAATATTATCTACATTCTCCAATACAGAAAAATGAAAGCTCAAAAAACCCACAAACCAAATAAAGTGGAAATGTCATCGTAATTCTCAAAGTAGTAAAGTTTAGTGAGTATAGTGCTTTAAACAGCTGTGCTGGTTTTGACTGGGATAGAGTTAATTTTCTTCATAGTAGCTAGTATGGGGCTATGTTTTGGATTTGTGCTGAAAACAGTGTTGATAACACAGGGATGTTTTCGTTATTGCTGAGCAGTGCCAAGGGTCAAGGCCTTTTCTGCTTCTCACACCACTCCACCAGCAAGGAGGCTGGGGGTGCACAAGAAGTTGGGAGGGGACACAGCTGGGACAGCTGACCCCAACTGACCAAAGGGATATTTCATACCATATGACGTCATGCTCAGCATATAAAGCTGGGGGAAGAAGAAGAAAAGGGGGGACGTTCGGAGTGATGGCGTTTGTCTTCCCAAGTAACCATTACACGTGATGGAGCCCTGCTTTCCTGGAGATGGCTGAACACCTGCCTGCCGATGGGAAGTAGKRAATKAATTCCTTGTTTTGCTTTGCTTGTGTGCGCAGCTTTTGCTTTACCTATTAAACTTTATCTCAGCCCACGCGTTTTCTCACTTTTACTCTTCCAATTCTCTCCCCCATCCCATTGTGGGGGGAGTGAGCGAGTGGCTGCGTGGTGCTTAGTTGCTGGCTGGGGTTAAACCACAACAACAGCATAAATGAAACTCAGTGTCTTCATTACATTCAACAATAATTTATTTAAACGGTTTAAAGTCTTTTTCCTTTGGCTTTCTCACCTCCTTGTTTTTAAATTCTTAATATATTTGAAGTAAAGATACTCACTTCTAGTTTCCACAGATGTGCGTGCAGCAATGATAATACAACCTTTAAACAGTAACCTAGCTCTTTGCTGTGAATCTTGGATACTTTTTCTAAATAGCGTATTTTGTATGCAGCAAAATCACTTTGATTTTGACAGAAACCCAGAAAAACATTACAGAGTAAACTGCCCATTATCTAAAAAGCAATACAAAACAGACTAGGATCTTAAAAAAACATTAGTTTCTGAGAACTGTCAACTACTGCAAGTACAGTTTTCAGAACAATTCTGATTATTCAAATAAAGTTCTGTATTTGTCACTGGACTTGCCCTATTTTAAATCTCAACCTGTCCTCAGACATAGGCTGCTTTGCAGCTGTAAGCTTTTCACCTGGAACTGAGTGGCTTACCCCATGCAGTACTCCATGACACCTCCAAACTGCTCCATAACAATGAATAGAAAAAGAAATGCAAAGACATTCACTGCTTCAACCTCAGAAGTAGAGTAAGTATAAGCCCTGAAAAGTTGGAACAGTTCTGAATAGTAAGCAGTGGCACAAAGTTACTGGATGCTTACTACAAAAAAAATATACACATTTCATAATTTACTCACATGAGTAGAACATCAGTGCACCAAATGAATCCCAATGAGAGCAAGCCAGGTTGACAGTGTTCAGTATCTTCAACTGAATTGTAATTTTTGGTTGAAGCTGCTGAGCCTTCTATTTTGTTAACATCTCTTCATTATTTTTATTCATAAATTCACATACACAGAGGATCTGTCCCCTGTTTTACAGTCTCAGAAATAGCCTTTCCTCACAGTTCATCCCATAATGAAGACACAGTTTTGCTTGCTTCTAGTCAAGTGAAAAGATCATAGCTACCTAAATCACTGACAAAATTTACCGTATATATCACAGAAGGACACTAAGGATGGATTTTAATTTCAGATTAAGAAACCTGAATTTCTGTGACTTAATGTAGGTAAGCCAGCTTCTAAACTTGCTTTTTAATAAATGATGATTTAGTCAAAACAGCTTAGAAAGAGATTCAGCTCAGTTTGAAGTAGACACCTTAAGTGGGATTCAGCCGATTAAACATAGGCTTGTATCGCCATTTGAGACACTATGGGGTGTCAAGGACATCTACAAAGAGCTGATACATAAACTCTTGCTATAGATTAGAGAGCCCAGGCAAATTATGACAATGAAGATAACCTGCTATTTCAGGATGCTATCTGAATTGGTTCATGTGCAGTCAGTTCAACAGCTTACTCGTAATTGCGTCTGCAACTACTTTCACTGAGGATAATGGCTCACAAAGGGTCACCAGCTGATGAATCATCAGCAAGTGTTCAGTTTGCACAACTGCTGGAGATTATTAGTAGCCTACAGGAAGAACTCCTGAGCATATAAAAGCCTGGAAATAGCTGACATATCTACACATTACGCTGCTACTGGTTCTCTTGGTGCTGTTGCTTCACCTCCGGTACTTAGACTTTAGTCCATTCCTGATAGCATTTCATTGCATGAATATGCTGATTTTCTAATGTTCATCTTTCCCCTGTTCCCTGCTCTTTATCTTTTGCCCATACCCTCTACATTCCCTAGCTTCTGCTTCTCCCTTAGATCCTAGCCAGAGACCTAACACTTTGGGACTAACTGCACTGTGACACAATTTGTGCAGATGTACATACTGTGCTTCTTTACGGCTTGTTCAGTCACTAGAAGATAGAAAGCATCACAGGCAACTCCTCCAGTGTTAATCCCCATTCACCGTCTGAAAGTGCATATTCTAGCCTGGAGATGCAACATGATCAAACAGGTAGACTGAGCCAGAACCAGCCACTCCAGTCGTGAGTTGGAGAAATTAATAATTTTTTTTATCCTTTATGTTTGTATAATGGCTGCTTTTCACTGGCTTTTTGGTTACTTCAACTGTTTACATACTTTGATGTATAAGATTCTTCTAAGAACAAAAAATAAATAAAATGGCTCTGGTCTGTGTGAAATAAATTGAACATACATAAAATATCCTGCAGTTATTCTGCCTCTCAGTTCTTTGGTTATTAAAGCTGTTCTAAAAATTTGATATAAACCTTTTCCACTTTGAATTGCAGTGCAAAGTAAAGCCCTTCTTGGAAGCACTCTCTGCAAAGGGACATTTACTGTAATAACATTGATTGTTTTGTTTTCTGTTTTGTTTTTATTTTAGAGAACTTTTTTTGCCCCATATTAATCCTAGACACATGGCTGTGACAAATTCTTCTGAATTACAGTCCATCAGCAGCAAATAATCAGAAGAAGCTGACATAGGTTAAGAGCTCACTAATCAGCTGTCCTACATACAGTCTGCTGTCACTGTCCTATTTCTTCCTGAAACTCATAAGATATTAGATTAAAAATAAATGCACTTTGCCTCTATTTTGATACCACTTGCGGTAAATATCAGGCCCTTTTTGAAACCCCTGTTTTTCCACAAGCTTGTTGTCTACTGTCATCGTAAACATTATTACACAAGCCAAGTCCATTTTTATTCGTTTTAAGTGAAGTCAAATACATGCCAATTAAAAGAGATAGAATAGGGAGATTAATGCTTGAGATGTTTTCAAATGGTTCTTAGATCACATTTTGAGGTTGCTATGGTGAACGCTCACCTGTAATGCAAAGGAAACAGGATTCAGCATTCCTCTCTGTGTGAGAAATAATACTTTTTAAAATGGAAGTAACAATACTTGCCACTTTATTTTCAGAAATTTGAGGTATATTTTTATTTCTGATACTCATTCTTGATGTTTCTGATACTAATCCTTGATAAATTCAATCTAATCAGGCAGCTGTAACAAAGAAAAAATGCTATTTTATATTTAAATATTTAACTTTTTGCTAGTGGTAGGTGGAATTTTGATAATCTTGTTAAATTATTGTTTTCCAAAATGCATGCCCTGGATAAATAACATTGAATCAAAATTTAAAATTTATTTCATTTTCTTCCTTTGTTCTCAAGTAATGCAGTAGCTAAAAAAAATCACTGTTTAATTTTAAAATATCTGCACTTTGGGTTTTTTTAACTGTATTTATGATCTACTCTTCTTTTAATATCCATATCTCTAGTGTTCTACGTAAAAACAAAATGATTAATGACTGATATGTTTAAGAGTTCCCGTAGTCATTCAATACGAGATTATGATATCCAACTCAACGTGGTCATTGATGAACACCAGGAAAGAATGAGTTCTCATGGCTGAACCAAAAGTGAGTAAAAAGGGAAAGTAGAAAGCAAATAATTCAAATTAGTGTGATGCAGAAGGTGTTTTTTATTCCTGTTGTGAAAGTGATTTGAGTTCAAAAACAATTTTTTTTAATAACTATTTTGATTCCACAAGCTGACATCTTAATTTCTCTCCCATTTTGTACACAAAACTGATTTAGATAATTTTAAAAAATATTACAATGGAATGTTTCAATGTTATTTTTAAAATAAAAGAGATATTCTTCTTACTTATTTTTAGCACCTAACTTAACAACTCTCTTATAGACGGTGACTCAGAAGCTGGGAATCTCCCTGTATTGGCAGTACAGGAAGCATAAGAAAAAATTAACTCTAAATTTAAGCACTTAAATTGGGTGCCTAAACTTAGTTCCTAATTATTAATATTTCTCTGAATTATGAACAGTTTCAATTTACTCAGAATATATTTACCATTTATGGATAACATTCTGCTCACTTTTATTGATATTTCTCTTTACCTCATTCAGATTGTTCCATGATTAGTCACAGGAGAAATTAACAGTGTGAGTAAAATCTTTCAGTGAATATATCCTTCAGTATCTACACACTGATAACAAAAATCAGTAAACAGTAAAAAACCCAGTTCTTTGAGGCATGCCCCAATTTATACAAATGTTGAAATAGTTATACATTTGTGTTTTTAAAAGTTTCTGAGATAATTTCTTTTCAGACAGCATTATAGTTATTGCAGGTATCAGCTTATAGAAAGAATTAAATTTGTCATATTTTAGGATCCTGCATTTTGGAGTTATATTCCATGAATAACATGGACCTAATCACTTCTCTGGAAATGGAAAAAGAAAGAACAACATGGCTTAAACTAAAAAGTAATTAAAACAAAACAAAACCAAACCAAACAAAACAGTCTCACAGTAATTCACTGTTTCTGGTGCATATCCAGCTATTTTTTTACTCTGGATAAAGTAGGCATAGGATGCACTTTTAGATGCTTTTATTTTTCTATGGTTTTGGTCAACTCTGTTGGATTTCCATCTTCATGGCACAGTTTATTTTGCATGCTATTCATTGGCTGATATAGAACAGCCTGAAAGAGGAACTCTCTGTTGAAAATATATACAGTGTCACGCCAAGTTATCTTTATGCATTTCTCACAATCTTGCTGTAATACAATCTGTCTTCACGTCAGCTGGACACTACTTCCCCTAAGCTCTGCATCGGTCTTTCTTCTACGATTCTGTTCTTTTTTGAACACAAACCATAAGACTAATAGCCATGATAAAATTCATATGGACAGGTGGTACCTCTCTCTCAATGCTGTCAGGAAAAAGAGGCTCATTACAAAAAGAGCATTATGGCCAGTATTTCAGAGAGTGGCCATATACGTTCTTCGGTATCATGCACCTGTGCCTGGTCTAACAATATTTTAATGAATTTATGTAATCACAAAAGTGAACAGATATGTTATGTGTGGCCTGACACAAAGTCGACTGATGAGCAGGCATGTCTTTCTGCAGCAAAATCCAAAGAGAAGATCTGTGAGAGTATGTGGAGAGAAACCTTCCCACGTGCTCTCCCCAGTCGCTCATTCAAATTCTTTGTTGGGAATACTACAAGTCCTAGAGATGAAAATCGGCTTCTCAAATCTTAGGGATCATTGGAGATACAAACCAATCATTTACGTTTCTGACACAGTGACACAGTGCTATCGGACTTAATTTTAAAAGGGAAAAAATACTGTATGTTAACGCTTATAACTTAGGAGTTGTCCTCTTTTAGGAGAAAAAAGAAAAGAACAGCCTGGTGATTCAGCACCAGTGTAGTTTATTCCTTGATAATACAAATTGCAGGGTGGTTGTTTTTTTTTTTTTTCCATAACTCCTGCTTTTAATGATTCACTTCAATTCTTTACCACTTCTCCCGTCCCCCCTGTCCCCCCCATCTTTCTGTCAGTTCACAGTTTTATAGACTTCCATTATGTCTATTCTCTGGCATCTAACTTCCAGACTAAAGAGTTTCTCTCTCCAAACTTAGTCATTCCTTCTATGAAAGCATTCCATTCCTTTGATCCTCAAATTACATGAATAAAAATACATTAAGTTGGTTTTCAGTATTCTTTGGAGTCAATGGAAGGGTGAGTTACATTTTCCCTTGCTCTTGTGGTGAAGAACTCTACATATTACATACTTCAGGGTTTTTTTGAGGGGGAAATCTATTTTTCTTTTGAAAAAGAAGATGCCACAGAATAAAGTTTGGGTTTTTTTAATAAAGAATTTAATTCAGTGTTGCTTATTCATTAGAATAAGTGCACGAAATTGTTCAAAACCAATTTTACACTGTATCACAGTTAAAATGAATTGTCCAAACCATGGTTTAAAGACAAATGTTTCCAAACAAAAGTACCAATTTATTTATCGGTTTGTATTATAGAGATAATTTACATCTAGAAAAAAGACTCATTCAATATATAGCTATTTAAAGGAGTGAATTCTAAAAAAAAGGGGCAAAACATAGCTGAAATGACCTGCATTTATATATTGATGCAGTCATGTAAAAATAATAAGTAGTTAGAAATATATRAAAAGATTGCATATCTATTTAATCCTACCAGTTTCATACTACTGGAGAATGGATAACATTTATGTTATTTTATACTGCTTCTAACACTGAACTAAGCTTTTAAAACCAAACAGAAAATCAAGAGACACTATATAAATTAAGRATATTGGATATCTTTCAAAGACATTATGCTAATTTTCCCAAGAAGAAAGACAGAGAAGAATGTGCCAGACTGAAAACATCAGTTCAAATAAATTATTGTCCTGACACATAAAACTTCAAGCAAAATTGCACATTCACGACTAAGGAAAGATGGTTAAGGAGTAATGATACTCATGTAAGATTTAGAAAGCCCTAGGTGAACTTTCCCTTCTGAAAGATTACATTAGTAGGACAGCTACATAAATTTGAAGCCTGATTAAAAAACAACAAAAAGGAATAAAGTACCCAAAGTGTGACTTCTGTGGGATTTAAATACCCAGTGCCCAAACTGTAATATTAAAAATCTGTGTAAACTAATGCTGACCATAGAAGTGCTAAAATGTTTTTTAGTCTATTCCTTTAATTAATTAATTAATTTTACTTTAGCGTTCTGACATTCTGGTTCTGCATGTGCCCTCAGTGTTGAAAACCAATTCACAATTTGGCATTCAGATCATTCAGGATGAAGTGACGATCCAAGAGCTAGTTTTTCTATCATTTACGTCTTACTTGCGCAGGAACAAGTGAGAGATCCACAGCTTTCCTTCAAATCATGTAAAGAGGAAGACATGGCTGCTTTTATGCAACAACACTATGATGTTGCAAATCTGAATAAATTCCCTTTTGTACCTGATGGAAACCTACATTTGCAATCTCCTCCATATTTTAACTGTTTTGATGTAAGGACACTTTCAAACTTTCCTGCTGAATTTTATGAATTTGTACAGAAGAATTCAAATTTATTTAGTTAAAAATAGACATAAAGCAAGACTATAACCTAGTATAGGATCCTAGAAATAGGATTTGTTTTTGAGTCCAWGCTCCACAGCTGGTTTAGACATTTTGTAAGAGACAGTCATTGAGCAATTCTGAAAACCCTGAATAGATCTAAATACAAAACATAACTTTTAGATTTGAGACAAGTAACAGTATGAAGCTGGCGTACTGAGTAGGTAAGATGAGCATTTCTATAAGTAAGCCTTCTCAGATGCTTTTCTGAAAATCCTACATGGTCAATATGATTAGTGGTATGAATGGAAAAAAAAGACACAGGAAACGTCTTTTGTCCAGATTAGTGAGCAGTGGCCATTGGAAAGCCCAGTATAAATGCAGGAAGTTCTTTAAAATAAAGAATAATATATATTTTTAAAAATACGCAGTTATAGTTAACTAAATTTATTAAGTATTTTGACAGCCTAGATCAATTTTAAGAACATTTCTAACTTGCAATTCTTTTTGCAAGGTTGGGATTTACTACATAAACAAATGCCAATATTGTAATCTGGATCTGATCAGTCTAATGAGTGTGCTAAGGGACTGTCTTAACCAAGATGCTTTTTTCTATATCCTCAACAATATCCAAAGTTGAAGAAAAATCAGACATCACTTAGATATGTTGAATGTGTCTAACTTTATAATGTAAAACCAAAAAAGCTCCTATTTGAAATTCTAGAGGTAGCCTTAATCTACTTGTAATTATTCTSTTTTAGATGTGTAAAATTGTAATTAATGCTCCCAGTCTTAGAAAGATATCTTACTTTAAAGTAAGTTTGTGCCTAATAGGTGAGCAAAAGATCATTTACTCTATATCTTTGTACGTATTAAGAAATATCCAATATCTGCTACAGGCAGCCTATTTATCCTGTACTTAAAGCTTTCTCAACACGTCTGTCTCTTTGAGTGTAATTTCACCACTAACTAAAAATTCTTTATAAAACCAATATTTAAAAATAATAAAAGGTAATCKCAAAATACATACAATAATACTGAAGCCAAAGTGGATATTAGTAAATTGTCATTAAATTGTTCTGTGTAATTGAGCACTTTAATAATAATGATACCATTCATTCTTTTTCTCTGTCTACCTGTAACATTTAAGTATGCTAGAAATGTTTGAACTACAGGATGCTTCACTTTTCGCTGATCATAGATATCTTAAAGTTAGATGTCTGACAAAATTAGTTAACTTGGCTTCCTCTTTGTGAAAGGAGACAAAGAGGAGGTATTTGCCCTGGTGTCTCCATACAACTGTTAGGAGAACCRAGTGCCCTTTGCTTACTTTAAGTAACTAAATGTTGTTTTCTGCATGCAGGTGGTCTATGAAGAGGTGCTTATGATCCCATTTACATTTAGAGAAGACCTAGGGCTCATTTCAGTTTCCTACATATCTTTAAGCATGTAGGGACATTTTAGGTATTCTAGGCTATCCAAAACATCTGCATGAGTTTTGCAGAGCTGACACAGGAACCATGGGAGCCCTGTGACCTTCTGGAGCAGCAGCCTACTTGCAGCTATGTGTCAGTAAATAAATTAACCTGTTAGTGTCATTTTCAGTAGTTTGAGGTAACCCTGCGAGCCTGCAGTAGCCATGCCAGGAAGATGGGGGGTCTTCCATAAGCCTAAGCAACATGCATAAATAGCAAATAAAATGCCAGTAGATGGCATTATATCCCAAGATCTTAGATAGCACTTTGCATTAAGAAATATCAAAGTCAAGAACTCAATGAACCACTTAGTTACCGAAAGTCCTGTCCACATGGAATTTCAGTTGCTTAAATTCAGGAGAGTGATTCAAGAACCTTTAAGCTGAGATACTCTCTGTGTTGACAGTTTAAGACAAAAATTTCAGTTCAAGTTACAGTACTGGATATGCTCTGTATTATTTCCAGCTTGCTGACTGTTTAGGCACCTGTTTCAAAGTTCAACCTGTCCCGAATTCAAGAAAGTGATATCCAGCACAGAGACTTGCTTCGATCAACCTTCTCAGACCATGCCRAACCCACTTGGATCTGGACATAAATGTATTTGGCTATGCATTTCAGTTTCCCAGAAGTGACTAGCTAGAGGCATGAAAAGTAACCGAATTATGTAGAAGCCACAAGTTTAGGCTCCATCTTTTCCTGTTCCTTGACTTTCTGATTCACTGACTTTGAGATCTGGAGTACAGCACCAGTCTGAGATTCAGTCTAAAGTCAAAATTTCCTACCAAGCTATTCTAAGTTCCTGGAGTCAGCCTTGTGAATCTCACTCAAGAAGCTGAGAGCTTAAATACAGACATTTGTGATACTGAGTATCACCTAAGCTGTGTTGCTGAATGCCTGTGCAGTGTTGTTGCTAATGGGATACAATTAATTCCAAGAGTTAGTGAATAGTTCTGAGTTTGGCAGGATTGACCCATTTGTCACTACTATACACAGTTGTTCACAGTGTATGACTTTGTCTGTATAGATCTTTACTTGAAGCTGTTAAGGCCAATCCCAGGGGATGTCCTACCCTTTCCTGAAATAAGTAAAAACAGAGTTATGAGCTAAAAATATTGCTGCAGAAGGTAGCTGACATGAGAAAGTGTGAGGACAATGGTCACTGACATAAGGAAGACTTCATTCAATAATAGACTTTGAGAAMAAAATTAAAAACCCAGAAATGCTTGGTAGAGTACCATGGGATAAAGCCCTGGAGGGAAGAGGGGCCCAAGAAAAGCTGGTTAATATTCAAGGATCACCTCCTCCAAGCTCAGGAGCGATGCATCCCAACAAAGAGGAAGTCAGGCAAAAACGCCAGGAGGCCTGCATGGATGAACAAGGAGCTCCTGGACAAACTCAAACACAAAAAGGAAGCCTACAGAGGGTGGAAGCAAGGACAGGTAGCCTGGGAGGAATATAGAGAAATTSTCCAAGCAGCCAGGGATCAGGTTAGGAAAGCTAAGCCCTGATAGAATTAAATCTGGCCAGGGATGTCAAGGGCAACAAGAAAAGATTCTATAGGTACATCAGGGATAAAAGGAAGACAAGGGAAAATGTGGGCCCTCTCCAGAACGAAATGGGAGACCTGGTTACCCAGGATACAGAGAAGGCAGAGAAGGCTGAGGTACTCAATGGCTTTTTTGCCTTGGTCTTCACCAGCAAGTGCTCAAGCCTCACCGCCCAAGCCGCGGAAGGCAAAGGCAGGGACTGGGAGAATGAAGAGCCGCCCACTGTAGGAGAAGATCAGGTTTGAGACCATCAAGGAGCATGAAGGTCCACAAGTCCATGGGACCTGATGAGATGCATCCACGGGTCCTGAGGGAACTGGCAGATGAAGTTGCTAAGCCACTATCCATTGAATCTGAGAAGCCATGGCAGTCCGGTGAAGTTCCCACTGACTGGAAAAGAGGAAACATAACCCCCATTTTTAAAAAGGGGAAAGAGGAAGACCTGGGGAACTRCAGGCCAGTCAGTCTCACCTCTGTGCCTGGGAAGATCATGGAACAGATCCTCCTGGAAGCTATGCTAAGGCACATGGAGGACAGGGAGGTGATTCGAGACAGCCAGCATGGCTTCACCAAGGGCAAGTCCTGCCTGACCAACCTAGTGACCTTCTATGATGAAGTGACTACATCAGTGGACATGGGAAGGGCTACAGATGTTGTCTATCTGGACCTCCAAAAGGCCTTTGACATGGTCCCCCACAACATCCTTCTCTCTCAACTGGAGAGGTATGGATTTGATGGGTGGACGGTCCAGTGGGTGAGGAATTGGTTGGATGGTCACATCCAGAGGGTAGTGGTCAAAGGCTACATGTCCAGATGGAGGTCGGTGACGAGTGGCGTCCCGCAGGGTTCTGTATTGGGACCGGTACTGTTTAATATCTTCATCAATGACATRGACRGTGGGATCRAGTGCACCCTCAGCAAGTCTGCAGATGACACCACGCTGAGTGGTGCGGTCGACACGCCTGAGGGAYGGGATGCCATMCAGAGGGACTTGGACAAGCTGGAGAAGTGGGCYYRTGTGAACCTCATGAGGTTCAMCAAGGCCAAGTGTAAGGTCCTGCACCTGGGTTGGGGCAACCCCCAGGATCAATACAGGCTGGGYGATGAAGGGATYGAGAGCAGCCCTGCCAAGAAGGACTTGGGGGTACTGGTGGATGAAAAGCTGGACATGAGCTGACAATGTGCGCTCGCAGCCCAGAAGGCCAACCGTACCCTGGGCTGCATCAAAAGAAGCGTGGCCAGCAGGTCGAGGGAGGTGATTCTGCCCTTCTACTCTGCTCTGGTGAAGACCCACYTGGAGTACTGTGTCCAGCTCTGGGGTCCTCAGCACAGGAAAGACACGGACCTGTTGGAGCGGGTCCAGAGGAGGGCCACAAAAACGATCAGAGGAATGGAACGCCTCTCCTATGAAGAAAGGCTGAGAGAGTTGGGGTTGTTCAGCCTGGAGAAGAGCAGGCTCYGGGGAGACCTTATTGCAGGACAAGGGGGAATGACTTTAAACTAAAAGAGGGTAGATTTAGACTAGATGTAAGGAAGAAATTTTTTACACTGACAGTGGTGAAACACGGGATCAGGTTGCCCAGAGAGGTGGTAGATGTCCCATCCCTGGAAACATTCAAGGTCAGTGGACGGGGCTCTGAGCAACCTGACCTAGTTGAAGATGTCCCTGCCCATGGCAGGGGGGTTGGACTAGATGACCTTTAAAGGTCCCTTCCAACCCAAACTATTCTATGATTCTATGATTCTAAATTGACCCCAGCTGGCACACAACACAGATTGTGAACAACAATGCAATCCTGCCAGGGTTGCTCTGGCTGCTGGCTCCACGTAGCCTTCACTGTCTGTCTGTGGTGGATGCAGCATAACACCCGGTAAGGCAGCCTGGACTTCTGACCCCCCAGCTACCTCTGCAGTGGGAAGTAATGGCTGGAGAGAGGCAGCCACACAAAGTTGGATGATATCTCCCACTCCAAGAATTATTGCTTGCTGTGGGTAGAAGTCTTCTCCCTACTTCCTCTTCCCCAACCCACCCAGTTACCTACCTTACTTTTTGAAGTATCTCCTTCTTCCTTGGTGACGGCCCACAGAGTATGCAGCCAGGTATGCTGGCTGTTTTTGATAAATGGTATCAATTATTAACAGAATTTTCATGTCAAAAAGGGCTACTTTTTATTACGAGAAGAGCAATGCTAAACTGAAACATTTAAGGAAGCAGTGCCACTTGCTGGGACTGTTGGTAGAAACACAGCCAGTAGTAAAGGAAACGTAGAGGAATCTCTGTTGTTCATAGATAATACACAGAAGACGAAAGCAAGAATTAAAGACCCACCCATGGAAGACATACCAAAGGAAAATATGTTTACCAAAAAAGTTAGTGAAAAACAAAARCTCAGTAATTAGGAACTGGAAAAACGTTTTAAGTTGTATCTTCTGTTACTGTGGTACAGGCGAATGTATTGCTATTTTCACCTTTTTTTTTGACAAATGGGAGAAATATTCACATGAGTGGCTTACTACATAAAAAGTATTTGTAGTAAAAATATGGGAAAAAGCACAGAAAGTGAGAGCCAAAAAAATMAAAAACAAAACAGAAAAGGAGCAGTTACCAAGGATATGTCCTTTCTGGTAAAACCTTCACTTGTTTTAAAATAATATACACATTAATAAATAGAGCAGAAAGACAGGATTTTCAAAATCACTGATCTAACTCTAATTACATTATAATAAATACAAATAAATCCCATTGACTTCAATAGCTTGCTCTCATTACCTTACAGTTAATTTTTTACCTCCTTCTTCTGTAATATCAATATGTAGCTTCTTTATTGTGCATGTGTATGAAACTATATATAAATCCAAAATGGGATACCCTTTGTGGAAAGAGAACAAGAATAGAGATATATGATAGGCATTACTGTCATTCCTTAATGCACTAGCTGATACTTAGAATTATCAAAGTAAATATATGGAATATAAGAATTTGTATAGACTATTATATAACATAGAAAAGAAGCCTCTAAGCCAAAAATGAGTGCCAAGAATGAGAAAAACTTGTTTAGTAGTGTTGAAATCTGTGAGGACAAAACACTGGATGAAGTCATAAGCTATAGATTTTCCACTGCTTCCATCATGATATACACTCATCATTATTCAATGTAAACATATTTTCATTGAAATCAGACTGAATAGCAGTAACTACTGCACTTCTGCTGACAAAGATTTGTTCTTTACTTTTGTGAGATCTGGAATCAGAGAAAACTTTTTGAAATACCACACCATTTTATTTATTTATTTAAAATGAGATAATCATGCTAATTAAAAATATTCTATAGTTTGGTATGACACAGATCTTGACTACTTCCTTTAATATAAAAATTAGTTTAATTGTTTCTCTGCTGCCTTTCTTAGGTGAAGCCATAACCCAAGTCAAAATGGCTTTAAGTCACACCTTACCATTTCCAGGGCAAAGTGATGCATGTAAATGACAGAAGTCCAGGTATTCATTATGGATGTATACTTCCCCAGACCTACACAAGCGCACATGTATCCACATATATAATACTATACTAATAAAAACATTCACCTAATTTAACTTTTTATAAAGTATTTAAGTTATTCCCTCACACCTATTTTATTGCTTTTGTCAGCTAACACCCTTTTAGTTAAAACACCTATCCACTTCTGTAGTCTGGTCTCTATTACTGCAAGGTAAGTGACTTTTTAGGCATTGACCCCTAAGCAAGCCATATTGATTAGGCAGGAATCATACAAARACTGAAGTTGTGTTATCTGAAATAAGGCAGAATCCATCAATGGGAAATAAGCCAACTTTCTGGTGTCTTGGTCAGATATTCTTATTTCATCTTTCCTTGTCCCTGGTTCCTCGGGTCTACTTCTGCCCTTTTTGTCGCCACTTACCCGATCCCTTCCCTCCTCTGTCTTAACTGCTCCCACAGCCTTTGGACTACTTTCCCTGCCATTCTTAATTTACTTAATTGTATTTTTGCTTATTCATCTCTGAGTTTACACCAGTAAATATTAGTCATTTACCAATCTGTCCTGCCTCGTTATCTTTCACGTGTTTGACAATGGGGGAGGAGGGTGCAGTGGCAGAGCATCTGCTTTCAGAGACCGGTCACAGACGACACAAAGCTGACGTGARCCTCTCAACATCCACCCATTAGCTGAAAATTTTTCATATGCTACTCAGTGAATATTTACAAGTGATTAATATATACATTTAAATCAAGAGCAATTCCTAGGCAATTCACACAAAGGGGAAAAATCTTGCTCTCATAGTGAACATTATTCAAAATCCAGCTCCATGTACAACCAGGGAAGGAAAGGTTTTGAGACATCAGGAAAGTATCAAACTGAATACATAAAATTTATTTTAAACAGACATAACATCTTCCTACGGTTGAACAGTATGTTATGAAGGCTACAAACACTGAGAAAAATAGTAACTACCAACAAAAGCAGATCACACTGAAATATAACATTGTTGTAACAGTACATGTTTTCTAATTAAAATATTTCTGTAAAACTGTTATCAGGCAGATCTTATGACACACAAAATTTGCAAGTATGAAAAAGATACAGAAAAGCATCTGCCACAAAATTACATCCCACATCTTTTAAAATATAAACAGATTTAACAGTCTTGAAGTCAGTCGTGTTTTGAGTTCTTTGGATATGCATCTGACAAACTCATCTGACGCAAAATATTTCAGAGACTGCATTAGTGGTCACGCTGAAGATGACTGTAGGCAATGGAATCACCAGGTCACCTGCATGGGTCACCTGTGACCCACTGCACCCATGGGACTGGGCACCAGGGAGAAGCCAAGCGAAGGCAAGGCGCAAGAGTGGTATCACACAGTGAGGTGCACTTTGCAAGTGCGTTTCAATTTGTGTGCACATCCACATAGACATACTGTGTAAGGCTCATAAGGGACTTATGCCACAGCATGTAAATAGTTGTAAGACTAAATTTGTTCTCAGTGGCAGACTTCACTGGGAATTGAAATTGCTCAGCATCTTGCAGGTCTGGACACTGAGGCTGCTTTTGTTAGAACACATGTAACATCAGAAGGAGGAGTGACAAACTGTGCAGTTTTTTACCATAAAATATACATGAATCCAATATTGGTTTTAGTTATTCTGAGGATGGCCTTAAATAGATCACGTATAATATACACACAGAGTATATGGATGTCTAAAGTGCCAGCATTTCATTACTGTCAGACATTAATAGATCCATTTGCTTGCATGTTCCCTGGCAAAAGAATACAGAATTATTTTAGCTAGAATCTGCTATTGTAGCATGATATCATGGAAGTAATGGAGAGTGAAGCTGTGACACTTCTAGAGCTAGCCAAAGGCATGCCATATGGAATAGTAAGGCAATGCAACAAAGACTGTAACGCAGAAAAAAGAATAAAAAACCAAAATCTATCTAAGCTAGGAAAATGATACATTGTTTTGTTGTATCTGGAAGTTAATTTCATCTTTATGAAGGGAAAGGAAGTTAATTTCATCTTTAGGAAGGGAAAGGAAATTGTAGATAGATCCTAAAACATTCAGAAATGTATAAGTTCATGCTCAGGATACTGTGTGTTTACCCATTTATCTTCAAACTGCTGAGAAGGCTTGAGATATTTCTGAGAACTTCTGGAGCAAGACATTTTTTTTGACTGCCAAGTAATCAGCATAAACTATGACTGCAATTTTCTTTTATAATATATATAAAATACTAATATTTTAAACCAGGAATTCTCCAAAATCGGGTCTGTTGGCAGTAATGGGAACAGGGAAGGCTGCCACTTGGTGATGGAGAAGGGGGGAGCAGGGGGGAGCGGAGGGTGGCACATCCCCCTCTGTGTCAGGGGGGCTGCAGCCACCTCCAGTGGGCTCCTCTGCATCTTGGTCAGTGACCATGGGCAGCCAGTCCCCTTCCAGCAGGTAGGAAACATTCCTGCAGAGCTCCCCTACAAACATATCCACGCCACACAAACAGAAACTGGGGCCCAACAGTGGGGTGTTAATATAGCGGTTTCCTGATTAATGCTGCTCATTAAAAAGTAACCAGGAATCCTGTTAAAGGCTGTTCCCTAGCACAGGGAACGTTGTTTCTGCACACCACATTGCAGCTTTTCCAGGAAAAGGTGGTAAAATGTGCAACCTTTCATTTAATTGTGCACAGCACATGGAATCTCTGTATCTCATCTCACACTATCTTGATGTCCTAAATGTGGTTTAACAGAAACTTGTAGAATAAAATTGCAGGATACATTAACTTATCTAATATAAAATTATTCACAGTGATGCTTTGTTACACTGTATGTCATTTAAGTTTCATCTTGATGACACCACATAGCAAAACAAAAAGGAAAAGTAAACAGACTGTCAGATTCTTGGTATATAAGACATGCATTTGAAGTCATGTATGTGATAAAGATACACAAATTCAAACTTCTTAAGAAAACAAATGTATTTTTGTGGCTGGTGATTTCAATCACCTACTAGCAAATCTTTATCTGGCTTAACTGGTATTTACTGTTCTGTATTTAAGAAATAAGGTATACAGCTGCTGAGAGCAATTATGCAAACAAGAAAGAATGTTCTCAGCTGTGCTCTTTAGACTCCTCTTACCAAGAATTAGTATCTATAATAACATTAATTAGGAAATGTCAGAATGTTTTAATGCTAACAAAGATAAAATCATATAACAGAATTACACTGTACTATAAATTTTACTAGAGCATTTTCATTTTTGTTTATATGTCATTTTTCTGGTGAAATTGGTAGGAGGGCAAACATCTGATCAGTATTTTCTGTTAGCTTGTCTTTCAGGACTGCACAACCATGGATATCTGACAAATCAATAGTTATGCATACAGACAAAAAATTAGCAAAAGAATTGATTGAAAGGTAGATCCTTGTCAGGCTCTTCTATTTCAATTTAAAGCTTACAAGTTTTTCTATTTCAATTTAAAACAAAATTGTACTACCACCTTTTCAATATCATAGGAAAAAGACGCAGCAAAAAACATTTAGCTTAATTTCATATCTAATACATAAATGTTCTAATGGGTAAGTTCAGTTCATGAAGACTAATAAATACCTCTTGAATTTTTAACAGATTTTTTCATGTGTGTATATATCTAAGTATACAATGTTCATGCAATGCTGCAGCACGTAATGTTACAGCATGTAGCATGTGCATTAAATACAACAGCAAGTGATGGCAACCTACCCATTTGTTTAACTATTATAATAAGTTAGACATTTTGTAACTCCTTGAAATGAAAATGCAGTATATTGTTTATATATTAGTTTCCATCTCTCCTTATACTATCTTGAAAAATGATATCAAAGCCACAGAAGAAAATCAGTCATTTTTTGCTTCTTATATGAAAAGTTATTTACATAGATGAATATGTAGGAATTGGGAAACAATCCATTCTATGTATATGAGAAATTAGAAGACTAAACTGTTGATTTACAGTATAAGAAGTGGTATTTCTGTATGGAGAAGAAGTGAACTAATCACTGAAGCTCCTGACCATATGAGGAAGCTGTGATGGGGAATGTATTTAGAGAGTGAGAAAGGCGATTTCAGTGGGTTTGGTCCAGAAGCTCAGAATAGTTTGTCAGCAAACACAGTGGTAATATTGTCATGACTGTGATACTCTGAGGTTATAAATCAAGACAAAACATGTGCAGAAAGATACTATCTTTAATGACACTGAATATTTACAGTTGGAAGAAGCAGACTTTTTTTTCGTTCAAAAGCAGTGAATTTGATATTACATAGAAGTTAAAAACAACTGGCCTGAGTTTAACTATGTTACGTCAATTGATTCAACAGTTTGAAAGAAAAGTGTGGCCAATAGACGTGAAACAGAAGAGGAAGCTAAGAAGGAGTGAGGTGATTGATCCTTAACTTCTGCAGGACAGAAAGGCAGATAAATGCTAGCTGATAAACTTTGAGGTATAAGATCCCATTGGAAATGTATACAAAATATAATTACTAGTTACGTGAATGCTTTAGCTTACTCTAAAATTCTTATGCACTAGCTCAATTTAATACTGCTTATACAATTCTTAAGTCATATACAGGAAGGTCAAATTTATACATACATGCTGACTAAAAATATGCCTTTAAAATTAAATACACACACTATGTTTCATTAAATAAACTGTAAATTTGGGTAAGTGATGTACAAATTCACTAATTGTCCCACATGGCCATTCAGCTGTCTGCTCATTGCATCATTCTGATCTGTCACTTTACTGCAGAATTCAGAACGCTTTTGGCATTTGTAATCAAAATGAAAATACTTAACACCTGTATAATTGGCCTGTGGAAATCTAGGGGGGAAGAATGAAAATAAATTAATTGTCCATATGGACTGCAAGAAAAGACTTACCCCAGTGCATGCTGATCTGTGAAATTACTTTGTTAAAATTAGAATTTTTATTCCTCTTCACGGTTTTAAATTATTTTATCATTTAGATTATTAAATTTATAAATGTATGTTAATTGCTTAATTTACCGTTTTATTTTAGGAATCCATCTGCTTTGTATGCCAAAAGCATCATGAAAATGTCAATTTGAATTAGTTTTATTATGGTAAATACTGAACACAACAGTATATTCTGTGCTTTCAGAAGGAAGCAGTGCAAAGACAATTTCCTAAGCAGCATTTATAATGTTTATATACTAATTCTTCTGCTAGCTGTAATGCACTGTAACAAACTGTCCAAAAAGGCTCTGTCTAAAGTCTAGTGACAAAACAGAAGCTCGAATTCAAAATCCCCTCCTGCTCTACAAGTTGTTCAAGTGGAAGGCTGCAGAAAGGGAGGTTTGGATGCAATGTGTAGATATTTTTTAAGAAGCCAGTGCCTGTTTTTTAAAATAAATGACTACAACATGGAAACATGGTAGAAAACAGTATGAGAAAGTTCTTAGACATGGGTATCTCAAGTGAGCATAAAGGTGGACTAACATTTCTACATGAATACTGCTGCAATTGTAAGGAGAGTCAATACAAGACTCAGTCACAGAATGATTCTATCAAGGGAAAAATAGTTCTCCAACTCATAGTGGTTGTTAGGCTGTCTTGGACAAATGCAGAATATAGTGGAAAAGATTTTGTGTCCAGTCTTGCCCCTGTAACTGTAGCCAGCTTTTCTTAAATTTATAAACATGCATCCAAAAACTAATAATTTTTTCCCTTTCATTATTTTAATATTCCAGTAYTTGCTTTATTTGGTGACTCCAGAACTTCCACTAATTTCCAGCCAAAACTTAATTACAGTCTGCTTATGCACAGTTTTTCTTACGCTGCAGTATTTTGGTTAAATAGATTATTTCTCTCTTTGGTGTTTTTACCTCTGATGCATTTAAAGACACAAAATATAATTTATGGTTACATTTTCAGTGTCTTCTAGTAAGCTCTATTACCTTGATCACTCTAGTAGCCTTCTAGAACTTCTGGAAATAAATAGCAAGAAATAACCTTTAATAATTTGACTTCCTCTTTCTTAACCATGTGAGAATCAAAATATAAACACGCATTCTAGACTGTTACTGGTGCATTTTTCAGTGATTCAGCTTTTCCTCTGGCTATCACAATGGTGATCATCATCATCAACATGAAACTTGCTCTGAGGATAAAATACCTCAGGTAGGTATCTTCCTGAATGCTTGGTCTTTACTTCTGTCACACACAATGTTCTCAGTCACTGGTGCCTACAGACCTTTTCAGCTATTAGGGGCAGGATTCAGTTACTGAAATGTATTTCATTTACGATACTCTAGGTTCTCCAACATAGGCATGTAGTCTGCCAAATCTGACACAAGACTGATAGGAAACCTTCTTCCTTTTAAAGATTAGTTCAGTCACCTAAACGTAGACATCTAGCACCGCTTCAGATGCATAGGGCTGGCAGGATATTACAAAGAATCTATGAGAGACCCAGAACGTGGTGGAGTGGCACCTGGAGACCAAGCAGGATATCCTAGCATACCTCCGATAGTACAAGGCACCTATTCAGTTTGGGAGCAACTGAATCAAGCCAAGATCTCCATTACCTACAAGACTCTAGACATCTACCATGCCTATAAAAAACAATAGGTAGATAGGCATATTTAGGTAACCTAAGTCACACTGCATCCTACCCCTTAGTGACTGATAATCCAAATATTTTATTCTGTATGGTGGTTTTCAATTTTCACTTTATAGCTAATGAAGTGTGTGACCTTGAACATTTATTATTAAAACTATCCCATTTCTATTAGTTCAATCTTCAAGGTCATGTAATTCTTCCTCTAGGTTCTTTTTAATATTCTTGTGCTTTAACATGCCTCCTGAATTTTATAACATGAACAGATTTCAATAGCACAGTGATGCATTTTGTGCCAAGGTCCTTACTGAAACTCATAAACAAGACCAGGCTTAAGTTCTCTGAGGAATTTCACTAGTCATACATCCTCATCTAGACAGTTCCCTTTTTTAAAGTAGCATATTTGCTGGGTCTACTGTACACACAACGTGTGTRTATGGTGTCCACTTGCACAGTTAAAATCAAAAGCCATTATAAACTATAAAGGAACAGAAAAAAATATAGGCCTTTAGGTCAGACAACGTCAGAATGCTGGTTTGAGATGACTTCTGTCTCAAAGAGTTTTGTCTAATGTGTTATGATTTATATTCCAGTAAAGATGCACTGTTTTTTATTTTATTTTCCATTTGAATGCAATGTATTTGACTATGTTTTCCTTCAATGTGCGTTCATGCAATTGAGATTGGACTCAGGAGCAATAATCACTAAAAAAACTTGTCTGCCTGC
Source organism: Phoebastria nigripes (assembly GCA_035582835.1). Classification (NCBI taxonomy): domain Eukaryota; kingdom Metazoa; phylum Chordata; class Aves; order Procellariiformes; family Diomedeidae; genus Phoebastria; species Phoebastria nigripes. The sequence continues at coordinate 287,468 of JAYKAV010003349.1, forward strand.
CCCTGAATATGGGTACTGCATTTCCTATTATTCTTAATGGTTTCATCCCCATGTTAATAGATTAATTAAAAATCCATTTTACTTGACCTGAGATTTCATTGCATATTTGTAGGATGGAGATTATCTTGTCCCATCCTACTTTGGGAACATTAAACTATGAAGAGTAAGCAAAATTCAAAGTCATTTCCATCTACACATTCTTATTAACCAGCCTGCATTTGTCCCCATACTCACTATCACATGAAACAGAAAAATGTAATCTCATCGGTCACATCTAAATTCTCAATAAGATCCTTACTTAATAAGGATTTTTTTTTCTTTCTCATCTTACTTTTAATTAGTTTAGTTATAGAGCTGAAAAATCTTCTGCTCATTCTGATAATTTTCATTTTGGCTCTGTACTTCCCAACCTCAGTACCATTTGGAACCACAACCAACTAAAAATATTATAATTTGTGTTGAAGCATATAGCAAGGTAATTGAAGTCCATGGAAATGCAAAGACAATTTTCTCTTCTTCTGTCCCTGAAATATTTTTAGGACAACTCAGAGAGTTTATTTTTGTGTGAGAATAAGTAACAAGAAAATAATTTAGCTAGCTCCACCACCTTGGAAGCCAAAGTTGATAAATACTATCTTTTAACATGTTTTGTTTTCCTTTAATTAGTATTAGTCACTGAGGATAAGGGTTTTGTAACAACTAGTCTAAGGTTTTAGTGGGTTTCCCAGCAATTTAGTGGTTTTCCTAAATTATTCTACTGTGGATTTCTTTTTCTCTTTCTTTTTCTCTTTTTCTTTCTTTTTCCTTCTTTTTCCTTTTCTTTTTCTTTTTCCTTTCCTTTTTTTCCTTCCTCCTCCCTCTCTTTTAAGTATAATGAGCATGGTTAATCTACCTTCTCAGTGTGGTTATGCTGGGTACCTACTTCCATAGATAACTTCAAAATARTTAATTAAGTACAGGTTTTTTATATATTTAAAAAAAAAAAAAAAATTGTTACAGATATTTCCACTTAAGTTAATAGGGCTTACATGGAAAGATTTATTCCAACAGTTTACTGGAAAAAAAACCAATATAGGTTCCACATTGGGACAATAGATATCCACAGAGAGTATCCTTTGTGTTTAGCCCCACTAAAGTAAACTCTTTCCCCCCCCCCCAATCAGAATCAAAGTCTAAAGAAAGACTTAAAATGTAAAAGAAATTAAAAAGTAAATACCAATTTGCACCTTTGCTTTTTTTCTCCCAAGTTATTGTTGGGGTTTTTTCTGGTTTTGTTTTTTTTTCCAATATTTCCCAAAGGTTATGTGTCTTCTAAAATAAAATGTAACTTTGCAATCACTTTGGTTTATGCATATGATTAGCTCCAGAACTGGTTTAGAGTCTTTTTTCCTAGCAAGTGTGCAGAAATATAGATATGTAAAGTAGACTATGAAAAATTCAGAAAGATATAAAATTAGATTTTACAGGATCTGCTTTTAATCTAGATTTTCCAACTGAACCAGTTTGGATTGATTGAGTACAGGATACATGAAAACATCCAAAATAAATGAAAAGCGAGTTAACATCATCCAATAGTTAATACTACAGTGTTACAGTTGAAAAATAAGTCTGTGACAATTCCAACCTGCCAAATGCCATTACTGTACTGTTTGCTAACTCCATTACCATAGTAAAAACTTGGGTTTGTTTTTGAAAACATTATGCATTGACATGTTGAAACCAAATGACACGCAAATTCRTGAAGCGTTCCATATTTTTTATCAGGCACAGTCAACATGGGTTCACAAAGGGAAAGTCCTGTTTAACTAATTTATATCCTTCTATGAAAAGGTCACCCGCCTAGTGGATGAAGGGAAGACGGTGGATGTAGTTTTTCTGGATTTTAGTAAGGCTTTTGATACTGTCCCTCACAGCATCCTTCTCGACAAGTTGTCCAACTCTGGGATGAGTGGGTTCACAGTGAACTGGGTGAAGAACTGGCTGAAGGGCAGAGCTCAAAGGGTTGTAGTGAATGGGGCTACATCTGGCTGGCGACCGGTCACCAGCAGCGTTCCTCAGGGTTCAATTCTAGGGCCTGTTCAATATATTTATCAACAATCTGGATGCAGGAGTTGAATGCACCACTAGCAAGTTTGCTGATGATACCAAACTGGGAGGTGCTGTTGACTCTCTTGAGGGACAAGACACTCTGCAGAGGGATCTAGATAGATTGGAGCATTGGGAAATCATTAATGGGATGAAATTTAACAAGTTCAAATGCCAGATTCTGCACCTAGGACGGAGTAACGCTGGGCACAAGTATAAATTGGGAGAGGAGTGGATAGAGAGCGGCCGTGCAGAAAGGGATCTGGGGGTGCTGGTCGACAGCAGGCTCAATATGAGTGAGCAGTGTGCCCCGGCAGCCAAGAGGGCAAACCACATCCTGGGGTACATCAAACACAGCATAACCAGCTGGTCAAAAGAGGTGATTATCCCACTGTATTCAGCGTTGGTGTGGCCTCACCTTGAGTACTGTGTGCAGTTCTGGGCCCCACAATTTAAGAAGGATGTGAAGTTCCTTGAATGCATCCAGAGGAGGGCAACAAAGCTGGTGAAAGGGTTGGAAGGAACGTCCTATGAGGAGCGGCTAAGGACTTTCGGCTTGGCGAGTGTGGCGAAAAGGAGGCTGAGGGGTGCCCTCATTGGTCTCTACAGCCTCCTGAGGAGGGGAAGTGGGGAGGGAGGTGCTGATCTCTTCTCCCTGGTATCCAGTGACAGGACATGTGGGAATGGCTCAAAGCTGCTCCAGGGGAGGTTTAGACTGGACGTTCGGAAGCATTTCTTTACCGAGAGGGTGGTCAGACACTGGAACAGGCTTCCTAGAGAGGTGGTCGATGCCCCATGCCTGTCAGTGTTTAAGAGGCATTTGGACAATGCCCTTAACAACATGCTTTAACTTTTGGTCAGCCCTGAAGTGGTCACACAGTTGGACTAGATGATTGTTGTAGGTCCCTTGCAACTGAAATATTCTATTCTATTCTATTCTATTCTATTCTATTCTATTCAAATTTCTCTTAGTGGTTCAAGATATTGATATAAGCCTTTTCAGTGCACAAAAATAACCTGCTTATTCACTGAGAAAAGTCTTGTTCCTATTTCTCATTCTTTTAGAATTTGTTTATGTTTTATTAGGAACATACTCCTCATAACTAACTTGTGTAAAAACTTTACACTTAATCACACAGATCTTTCATTAATGAATGTTTTCACTCACCCAAACAAATTCTGTATCAATATGGCTTCTCCCTTATTATTTCACTTCTAGCTGTTCTGCAAAAAAGAGTTTTCCTACAGTAACTTAATCTTTTGGGAAAGGAGTGGATGTGAATAAAGGATAGGATTTTAATTAGTTTACTTTGAATTGTAATATAGCTGCCTTAAGTGATTTCAAATAGCATGGAAAAACATCAGAACCAAGAGAAATAGCATCCTTGTTTAATGCTCGTTTAATAAGAATCACTGATTTAAAGTTCCACTGCGGCTGCTTTAATGGAGTCTCTTACACCCAAGCCTGAAGAATAGTTTCATTTTAAAACAAATCTAATTACGGCAATGAAAACTGTTTAGTGAAAATGTTCTTAAACAGGTTTCAACTTTGCTGCAAGGCTTAAATTTCAGACTCTAAGCTAAGTAACAAGATCTGATCTTTCTCTATAAGCAGAGATCTACTTTTTAACAAGTGTTCTTTTATTTGTGCCTTGCAGGTTGGCAAAATTGGATTTAATCTCTCTCTGATGAAACCATGTCCCACAGTGATGGATTAAAACTATGTCTTTGGCTTCTAAATTAATCCAAAGTTTTGTTACTTCAACTGTGGTTTCTGTGGAGAACAAAACAGTCCCTGTAATAGCTAGACAATAGCCTGTAAACACTGCATACATGGAGACAAACATAAGAGTCTTTTCACATCCTCTGGGACTTGAAAGTGCAGAAGTATTCTGACTTTTGTCTAATTTTAAATATTCTCCTGTATTATAGCTATTCACATATCTCATATATATCCAGCCATTAAACACACTTGCTGAATGCAATGCTTTCCAAATGGGATAACCTTAAAGTGTGAACTAATGTGCTGCCAGAGAATTCATATAGAATATCTTTTAAAATAGTATAAATCTATGTGATCAGATCTGCTATTATGGATACAAAAAATAATCACATATCTCCCATTTCAGATATGTCTCTCTAAGCATCATCTTCCAACTCTAAAAATTCTCAGGTTGTATAATTTTTGGCCTTTCAGTCCACGGCTAGGTGTTTGTGTTCACTCTGCCAAGACTGATGAAAACTTAGGTCAATATAATGGAAAACAATACTTAGTGACCTTTTTTAATCATTGTTTTAATATACTTGTCTGAAGTTTGAGTTTGAGCATTTTGTGTAATTCCGTCAAGCTTAAAACCAGCATCTCTTTCACCTTTTTCATTCCATCAAATATAGGGGTGGGAAAGGGATCAATGTGCCTGATAGAGCTTGAAATGAATTTGACTTTTTGGTTTACTTCCATGTTTTTTGTACTAAAATCCTTGATGCACACTAATGAAATAAAGACACAATAATTTTTTATTATGGGAACAGAATTTGTTAGATGTCACAGGATCAGCTCAAGGAGATGAGGAGTAACTTGATAAAATGCATGACAGGTTACAAGTTCATTTTGTTTACCCTTTTCCAAACTCTTGTTTTCTTCTCCAGAGTTATAGTGGCAGGCAGGAATGAGAGAGGAAAAAAGGTATATGACAAGYGTTACAAGTGAAAAATTTGGTCTTAAATTTCAGTACAAATATTGTATATGGCGTGTTCTACTGAACAGCTTGCTGGGTAATCAAAGTAGAGCAGAAGGCTGCATATTTATTGTGTATGACTACACAGTCACAGTGTAAGCTTTTCAAAGGGAGACTGAGCGTGATCAGGTTGGCCGACGCTGAGAATCCAAGATGATACAAGCAGGCTGCACAGAGCTACAGATGTCTTAGGAAAAGTAGTACGCCTGCCTGTCACAGGATGAAGACCCATGCCCAGACTTCAAAGGTGATGGAAAAGAAAGATTTTCATTTTCAAGAAAGAATTTTCAATATTTTTCTCAGTTCAAGAAACCACTGAAGAATGCTGGACTGAAAGGAAGTACTGTAAGGAAGGATGTCTTTCTAAGAACAAAGGGAGTGGATTTGTTCTCAAGATTTAATCTTCCTCACCCAGAAGTTCCAGGTTTTCCCTGTTTACATTCTGATCTTATACTATTTTACTACTTTGTATTCCAAAGAAATTAAAGTTTTAGAGATACTTAGCCTTCAGTGTAATTTAATATGCTAATTTGGAAAGAAAGGGATGAGTACAGCTAATTTCAAGGTTCTTTGTGATGTGAAAACTTTTCACGGGCAGTTCACAGTTATCTAGGATCATGTGCTTTAGCTCAGTAGCAATTCAATACTATTTCAGTCATTGAGTGTTACAGTATTTAGAGAATATTTCATCAGATTTCCTCTGCTACACGAATTGAAAAATATCTGATACTTCCTCAATTGTACCTTCAGAATAATTCCCAAATCATGAACCAGGAAAAAAATCATTAGGTATAAATGAATAAACCTCAGGAGGAAATGGGGTTTGTTACAATATATTTTGAATGTTTACATTTGATTTACATTTATAAGCAAATAAATAAATTTATAAATGTATAGTTTTGTAAATATATTTATACACAAACTTAGAATTTTCTCTGTTGATAAATGCAGTGCATATTTAGCATGATCATGACAGTCATCTGACACAATGGGAGAAAAAAAATTTTAAAAATCACTGCACATTCCTATTTCTTAGGTACAGAACACTTATTATATAGAATTACTTGCCAGTTTAAAATCTCAGCACTGCATATGCAGACCTTTGAAAATAATATACTTTCAAGCAACTTTTCAGCAAATTCCGAAGACAATAAAGGATAATTATATAAGACCTTCTCTCATAACGCTCTCTGTCTTCTCCAGGCCTGAGAGAAATGTGACAATCATAACTACTGGTTTCAGCTAGAATACCATCCAAAAAAATGTGCAGATCTCTGCTCAGTACATGACTTCTAATTCTAAGACTWCATTATAGAAACACACTCTCCTCCTGAAATGCTCTGCAACATCCAAATGAAAAGATTCTAAAAGTGGTCAATAGCCATTTTCTTATATTTTTTAAATAGGGTACTATTCTTGAAACTGATTTAACATTTTGCACACTAACCTTTCTTTAAAACAAATGACTAAAATGACACATTCACTGTTTTGCATTCAAACTTAATGCAAATTCATGTATTGAAAATTTATCAATTTTAACCTTCAAAAGCTGAATGTTTTATTAACATACCTTTTCTAATCTAATTTTTATGTTTGTAACCAACTTAGACAAAGGAATTTTCCATCAATCTCAACTGCCTTAGAATTCCATTAAAATTCTGTGCTGGGAACTGCCAAGACAACTGCTGATAAGAACCAGTTCAGAAATGTTTTTTTAATATTTATTTTTATGCATCAGAAATTAAATTAGTACCAGGAAATTACTCTTTTTTTCAGAGATTTTTTCATCAAAAAGTTTTTTATAAAGCAAAGTTGTCCATTAAAATCAATATAATGGAAATGTGTTGTTTCCCATTAAAAAGTGATATTTCAATCAAAATTTTAATTTGAAATGTTAATATTTCAATTTACTAAACCTAAGACTTGGGACACATAAAAAAATCTGTTTCACTTACTTTTATAATGTAATTTCCTAACACTTGTATTCTTCAAAGTACAGTTAAGTTCCTTTTTTAAGGAAAAAAGTTTCAGCTTTCAACTCTCCTTCAATATACATAACAAATGGTAATCATGAAACTCTATATCTACCTCAGCTAAATAATATGATAATTAAAAATCAGAGGAAACACTACCTATTTTTTAGGTTTATTTCTCTGAAGTTATTATTTCAAATAAAGAATCAAAGTAGAACATGAAATTATTTTATCATTTCCCTTTCACACCCATTAACATCTTACTTCTGATTTAAATAAATAAATAAATAAAGCCTGGCAAAAAAAAAAAAAACCATTTCTTCCACACAGCTAGCTAGCTATTCAAAACACGTGGGTTGTCATTTAGCAGAAATGTTTTGAAGAACAACACTGTAGTCCCAAGAACATAAAGGTAATTGATAAGCTCGCATATGTTTAAGTAAGGGAAATTTAATAGAAACTAGGAAATTAAATTTCTACTGAACAAAGATAATAGTTGTCTTTTTGAATATTATTTTCTACATAGCTGCTATGATATTGTGTGACTAGTATTCCTAGATAATTTCTTCAAATAGGAATTATAATCGCTGATCAAAAATCACAGATTTTATAATTCAAGTAATAGAATCAAGGAACATCTTGCTGTTTTTATATTTTGTTACAAACAAGGTAGGCTGAATTAAATAGTTGATGAAAGGTGACTAACCACACAAACCATTTCAATACACATAGAAAATTATTTGTCATTTCAAGACATAGGTATACTCTTGTGGGGGGCAGGGAGGGAGTTGTTATCTTTCCTGTTTTCTGTGGAGCAAGTAAGTTCCTATCCTAGAGTACTTTATCATACAATGTTAAGATGAATAGATTTTGCAGAAAGAGGGTCATTAAAAGGATCTAGGCATACACAAGTTGTAGCATGGTAGATCTACGTTACTGTTGGACACTGAAGAGCAATGCTTAGCATCACGAAAGTCCATCACTCCTACACTGACCTCGAGTTCTCAGGAAGTGGCTTTTTACACAGCAAATCCTCAAACTGCCTAAAGGAAAACAGCAACAGTAGCTGTCTGCAGGTTGCTGTAGTCTGGATGATAAGGTTTAAGAACCAGTTTTGCCACTGAGCAGATCATCATTCAGATGTTGTGAACATGGCTGATTAGGGCAGGTTGTCAGGGCAGTAACAAGCATCATCTGCTTCACGTGCAATAGGCAAAAGCTGATCTTAATTCTTTAGTTTTCTCTGACTACTGGCTGTCCTTAACGCTGGAGAACAAGTTTTCACTTGCATGTTCCTTCATTTTTTTCAGTCAGGTTTTAGTACTGTTTCATTATTAAATGGTATCTCTTACAAAGTAATCAGTACAAGAACAGAGACTTCCAGCTATTATAGTAACAGCTTCTGAAACAGCCTTGATCATTTGCTTTTGCAGTATTTTTCTTTTAGCCTTTCACAAAGTGTTGTTAGGCTGGAAATGCAGAAATAACTGATTACATTGAACTCTGGCACCTACATAAGCTTTTAACCCTGGCAGTCAAGAACACAAAGGTAAAAGGTTCATAATTACACTGCATATCTAAGCAACACTGTTATTTTAAACGTACACATTGAATTAATTGAAATACAAAAAAAGTGAAATTGCTAAAATATGATGCTTGAAAGTAGAACATAGATTCAGCACATTATTATAGATAGTGGAAGAACAGCAAGATGACTGTTCCACCACCTCAATGGACTTTGATCTTTAAGCCTAAGCTGAAACATTTTGATCTTTCTCCATGTCTTAAAAGAGCAAGAAACAATCTTTTTGTTCATTATATACAGTTTTGGTTTTGCTTTTAATCTAAATATATTTATCTTTAGAAAAGAACACCCAAAGCTAACTTTACTGAGAAACAGAATTAACAATATCCTTTCAGTTCTTGACACTGGGACCCTTCTAGAGGCAATTTTAATTTATAGGTTTAATCAAACAGAAATATGCTTACTGAACCCTGGTGAAACAGAGACTGGGGTTAAAAAATTCCTTGTTCAAGATAGTGTTTTAATATCTGTTCCTTGCCTTCTTCCATTTTCCAGGTCTTCTTAAAGGTGTTTTGTAATTTACAGTAACAACTAGCAAATGAAAAAATGTGTATATTAAATAACAAAGAAAGGCTGACCCCAGACGCTTAGTCTCCGAAGAAAGGGAAGCATAGGAGAAATGGAAAGAAAAAAGGAGCACTCAGTTCTTCTAAATATGTTTCAGTCCATTCACCATTTATTTCCTTTGTAGAGGCATGAAAATAGCGTACTTTAGTACAAACCAGATTGCAACCTACCATTCTTTAGCACTGTGGCAAATTTGGTTACTTTGGATGCAGACTACACTAATCAACTTTTACACACATTAGAAACCTCAAGTTTAAAAAAAAAAGGTAAAAAAAAAAAAAGATCATATTTTAAAATAAAATTTTAAACTAAATATTTACCAGATAATTTTTTAAAATATACACTACTTTATTTACTTGGAGAAAAAAACTGTGTGCTACAGTTGACACAGTGGTTGCCCAGCATGTTAGAACCTCTGCATTCATCACTCAAAAAAATTTAATCTGTGGTGTATTTCTATTTCCTCTACTCGTCATGACATGATGATATACACTAAAAACCAGAAGGCTGAAATGGAACTAGATGGAGACCTATACACCATGGCATCTGCTGTATTTATTTTTGTCATTACCAATTTACTCCAAGTTCCAAGAAACCCCCAAACCCATAGTCCTATTGACAATGTGTTTTCCTCTAATGTTACTATCTTCCTGTCCCTTCAAAACTAGCACCTCCCATTTCAGTGGTTTACAGTGATATGCATATGTCAGCTCAGATCTGTTGAGTCTAACATTTTCTGTGGTCACTTATGAACCAGGGATGTTTCTAGGGCCTGAGTTTTGGGTGAGCACATACAACCTATGGGTAATTTTATGACAGTTTCTTTATTTTCAGTTAAAAAAAGTCTACCTCCTTTAAAGCTTCCTGACTCTTTCAGTATTCCTTTTTTTACCGAGGCTCAAATTCACCAGGTTGAATAACGATAAGGCAGAAATAAGGGGCTGATGTCATTCTGGCAGTCAGTGAAAGTTCTGGTCTAAGTCAATATAAAGAGAAAAATGTTTTAAAGAATCAGTTAAGTCATAAAATTTGTGAGATGAATGGTTTAGTTCCTGGTTGAAAAGGAACAAAAGGGAAAAAAACAACTTTTATTAGTGCATCAAAAGGGCCTCTAGGACATAGGAAAGTCTCATTCCAGTTAACTTCCTAAAAATTCACGTACCTATGCAGATATGCTACTATGCTATACGTAGATGCTTTTCTGAAAAAATTTTTTTTTACAGTGTTATTGCCAGCATTCTAAATAAAATACTTCTTCATTAAAGAAAAAAAAAACAACAGGCTTCACGTTGAAACTGGTTGACCAGAGAGGTTGCATGGTCTTCATCCTGGGGGATTTTCAAGATGCACCTGGACCCTCAGAAACCTTGTCTGACTTCATAGTTCACCCTGCTTTGAGCCGGAGGTTGGACCGGAGACCTCCTGAAGTTTCTTCCTGCCTGAATCATTCTATGAGATGATTTTTCAATTCTTAGGTATCTAAAATGATTTCTACTTAATTATGAGACATTAATTGATTTTTTTTTTTCTGATTTAAATAGGTAAAAATTACTCATTTGGGTTTCAGAACTATCTTTGAATAAACTGAGTTCAGGAAAAACACTGTTGGATGTCATATAAAAATTTWAAAACATGGATTTTTTTTAGGAAATGTGTTTTTTCCAGATAGATTATAGGCAACATACAGCCTTGGCTTAATCTACAAATACCCTATTAATGAAATTGATGTAATGGAAAAGGACTTTGAAAGTTTCTGAAGAGAAGAAAAGTGTTTTCTTTTCACAGAATTGAAATGTATTATGGAGAAATGGCTGGGAAATTAGAATTTGTTTAYTATTCCAAATCCAGAAAAAAACTACTGTTCTTTACATTTCTTTCTCACAAAATGAATTGTTGATCACTCATGTTTCATAAGATTGATTTCTGATCCCTGGACCACAACAGTTTTGGACATTCACTCCACATTTTATGAGTTTTATTATTTTTATATTTCACACTGGTTTGTGATTTCAGTAAAAGTCTATAGTGATACATTTTGACACCTGAAATATTAGAAACAACTTAATAATGACTGGAGCATTCTTTTTTCTTTTTCAGGTCATGTGTCTTATTTGTGTTTTAGAACAGTATTTCATTACCACAGTTTTTCAACTAATATTAAATAGATATTGTTTCTAACAAGCAAAATAATCATTTCATTCTGCAATTAATAGTGTGGTATTATGGTAAGTCAGTAGTAGTAACACATACTAATGCTATAAAATATATAGTATTATCATAGACAATTTTTTGAAGAAACTCAATTTTGAAGAAAAATGTTTTTACTGTGTCATTTCCAGGATAAAATTTGTCAAATTTTGAACCAACTTTATCAAAAGTGCTTTTTCCAACAAAGTCTATTTCTGATACAAATTCTTAGCCACAATTCATCTCTGGTCTGACTGTGACCAGTACAAGAGGGCATACTTGGGTTATGACTTCTGAAAAGGTGAAAAGAAAAGGGAAAGAAGATGCTACTGCAGGACTTCCTGACCCAACTAACCTCCGTGGCAGAAGCATGTACCCATGTGCAGATTCACCCTCTGTAACTGTAAAGACTAGACTGCCCTGATTTAAATCTCTGCAAGTGTAAGAAATGGTTTTAGATAAAGCAGATATTCTAAACGTATACTAAAGAAAAAAAATACACAAAAGTTTAGACAAATCTTAGACTGGGCCATATAAGCAACTAGGCAAAACGTAAGCAGTAACCTCATGAAATTCTACTCACACYGAACAGAGAGATAGTCTGAAAAGTAATTCTCAAAATTAACATTTTGTTTAGCTCCAACCAAAAAAAAGGCTCAGCAATGCTAATTTAAATAAAAGTTAAGCAACAAAACAAAATGCCAAAACCATGTACAAGAGGTAAGAAATGATCACTGAAAAAAACCCACCAACAATTTGCACTTAATATCCACAATTTCAGCTCAGTAGACATAGGAAGACAGAGCTTCAGATCACCTAACACAGGGAATAGTATTCACTTTTCAAGTAATTTGTAAAAATTCTGGTAGACATTACATTTGGGACAGAACAAAATCATACCCAATTTAAATCTGTTTAAGGGAATATTTAGTCTGTTCTTGTAGCTTATATAACTGGAATGTTAGACTTGCAGAACCTGAAGGATAACATATAATTGCTGTTTCTTGCTGAAAATAGTATGGAGAATAAATCAGCTCAAGGTTTGAATGATTTTATTCTCCCCAGGGTAGATGATGTTCTGTTGACACATTAAGGGAAAGCTTGCAGGTACTTCATCTGTCTTTTCTGGTCTGCTAAATCTCTGATATAAAATTCGTAATGAACAAAATGTGGAAACAAATATCCTTTTGATTAGCTATTTATTCTCCTGAATTGATGCATCCTCACTAACCATGTAATCATTGRTGAAATTAAATAAAAGCTACCAAGTGAAGAGATGATTTAGTTATAAATACCTTAAAAGAGATATCTTTAAAAAAACATAAATTGCAATTACTGGCTAATTTTTGAAATATGTTAAGAACAGTGTTTTAGCTTCTAATTTAAATTAATTCCCAATGTAATTATAAACTAACTAAAAGCTGYGTCCATCTATACTTTTAGAAGTGCAGTTGGGATGGGCAAGAAAAGCCAGGACGATTATGTCTCTGCTGGTTTTACACTATGTTGCTACCTATTGTCTTTAAATTATTTTTTGATTTCTCTATATACATGTGGTGGTCAGCTTCAGGACTCATATTTTATATTTATAATATGTATATGTAATATGTATTTATATAATTTAACTCATATTTAATGTGTCTGGATGTCTATTTATTCTCTTCTGATGTAACAAACAAACAAAAAAAAAAGAAATGTAGACAATTCAGACAAGGGCAAGAAGAGGATTTAAAGTTGAAGTCTTAAAATGCTATTTCCAACTCCAGCATGGAGCACATACTGATAAAAATTGTGAAAGGACTAACACGAAGCCAGGAGGAGAGAATGAATTTCTCTATGTCAGAAATAATTTCTGCAGCAGTGCAGAGGGGGTTGTCTGGGCAAGGGACATTCAGCTTCCAGTTTGCTAGCTTGGCCCTTTTTATTCTATCTTCCCACCTTCTAATGTCTTTTTTTTAACATAATGAACTTGTGTAATAAAAATTGTAACATCCATAAAGCAATAGCAACACACACACACACATATATATATCTGTGAGAGGCTTATATTAAAAAAAAAAGTTGCAGAACCCTGATGGAAGGCTGTTTATTTTAAAGTGTTCACACAAAACCTTGAGAAGCCATTAGCATTAGACAGGTATTTGAGTTATAGAACCAATCTGACCTTTTCAGGGATTTACCAGTATTTATTGGCACTCCAAGTGACATTTATATTGTTAAATGAAAAGCTAAATGCCTGAAACTGCCAATGGAGTAGTTATGAGGACAACACCTGATCACAGAATACTATAAATTACTTGGCCATAGCTAAACTGCAGAATTCAAGATCTCCTGGTGATCACACTAAAAACCTGTTCAGTCTCTACAGTCAATTCATAGAAACTCTTTGCTGAAAATACCTTTATCCAACTAATTATAAAACTAAGTTGTTCAATATTATTTAATCTGCAACGATTCTTCTGCAAAGCCTTAATGAGAAAATCACCAATGCAACAAATACCAACCATTAGTCTACAAGACCAACCTCAAATTTATAAGATGTTTATGTTTTGTAATCTTAATAATTTTATTTTTACTTATAAATTGTATTTATTTACTTTTTTACATTCTATTAATTAAGTACAATTAATACACTTGATACATTTATTTTAAATAACATGTTAAGCTTCGTAAATTAATAATCTTTATTATTAAATTTGTAATCTAAGCCTACAGTTTTTAAGGCTACAATGCTCAAGTCCACAAGGGTCCTGACTGCACATCTTATGTACATCTATGTTAGTGCATGATCACTTTCAGCATCCCCATGGCTCGACATCAGCTGGCAGAGGACTGATTCAGACTGCTGCATGCCAGTATATAACAAAAGGAACTCCAAAGTTCCCCTTTTCCACAAGGCAGTGATATTTTTAAAAGAACTTCAGTTGAAAGTTTATTAGCTCAATATCACTACCTTTAAAATGGAAACAATTCTTGAATTAATGTTATTAAAATAAGAGGGAAACTATGCTGAAAAGCACACCGCTTGCATGTGCCAGGAATGGAAACCTCTTTAAAATTTTCACAACAGCAATACAGACAATTTCGGTGTGTCGTCTAATTTATCTATCATCCCTCTTAAACTGAAGTCAGCCCAGCAACATCAATTCCTCTCACATTTTGCATCATTACAGGTTAAGAAGCGTTTTTTCCCTGAGGATGTATTTTTATTTAACTATAGTTAAAAAAATTGAAGTGACTGCATTTGTTGTGGGACTAGAGTTTGGGGGTTGAAAATGATAGTCAAACAGAGGAAGGATTTGTATAATGGAAATATAATCCACATTAACAACAAATTCATTACTCATATACGTACACCGACTAGCTAACACTATTTATTTCCTAGATCATGTATTTTTTTTTGATTACTGGAAAATAATTCACTGCCATGAGAATCAGATATGTTTCTCCTCTCAGAGCATGAAAGAAAACATTTTTTTCTACATTATCGTAGGAAAACCCTAAGCTAAAGCAGTTTTACATCAGCTAAAAGATATTTTTAATCAATTATATTTCTCACTTTCATTTTCTGTGTTTCTCCATTTCCTCAAGGTCTCCAAATGGCAATTCCACACAAATGGAAATATGCCTGTCCTTGTATTATTTCCAGGAAGAACCGGACTTCTCAAGTGAATATCTGCTCCATGCAATTTCAAACCCATATTTGTTTAGATTCAGAAAGTTCACAKATCGGAGTAATAGAATTCTGTAATTAGACAAAAGCAGAAGTTTAGCCAGGCATTGGCAATCAGACCCAGTAAAAATGATGGCCCAGAAAGTTTGTCCATTTCTTCCCAATTTAAAAACTAGTCTAATAAAAATTATTATCTCTCCCTAAAAAGAAAACTAAAACAAAATGTGCTGAGCTGATGCTATGGTTTCAGCAATAGAAGCTATCCTGTCTAAATTACTGGATAAGCCCTTCATCAATTAATTCATTTCAACCAGAAAAAAGGCAGTATTCCACCCACAATATCTGTTTTCTTTTTTTCCAATTTTTCCCAAATGCTAGCACGTTAAGATGAAATACAGTACTTACCATGCTAGAATTGGAAAGAAGAAAAAARAAAAGAAATTATGTTTTTCCTTTGTCCCAGAAGATGAAAAAGAAATACAGCTGATGAGGAGGCAATAAAAATGAATAATGAATACTTATGCACATATTTGCTACCAGCTAACTGGTCTCATCAAGGAATTATACGGAAAATAAAGAAGAGAGAAAATTCATTATCAGAGTGATAATGAAAAATATGTTCATAAAGGTAATCTTGTGTATTAATGACAGGTAAACCTTTTTCACATAATACGGTTTTCACGTAACTGAGTTAGCTCAATCTTTTTTGTTCTTTAAAAAAGGCACATCCATTCACTAACCAATAATGTTCCATCCAGCAATGCCAATGTTGTTGTGCTTTGCTTTTCCCATATCAAATACGTGCAGTTCAAGAAAGATGTAACACCCACATAGTATTTGCCCTGCTGATTAAATAATATCCCATGATTAACAAATTGCTCAGACTTCTAGATAAATCAGAAGGAAACCACAGGCAAGACTGCTTACACTTGCTTTCTCTGTGGGGATCCTAAACAAGAACACCTGCAACAAGAACAACAGATTTTATTGACCCAGTCTGACACAGCAAAGTGTAATGTCAGCTCTAATAGACAATTTCCTGACTGCACTGTATTTAAAATTTAACAGAAACATAAAAGAGAAGCAAAAGCAATTTACTGAAAAAAATACACAAAAATAAAGCATGTTAAAGAATCAAAATGAGATTTCTTCCCATCAACTCTAGCTAGCTAGGTGAGGAAGGCATTTGATACCTCAGCCCTTTCCATGTTCTCTGTCACCAGGTTCCCTGTGCCACACACCACCAGGCCCACATTTTTCCCTAGTCTTCCTTCCGTTCTATCTGTAGAAGCCTTTCTTGTTGCTTTTATTATCCCTTTCCAGGCTGAACTCCAGGTGGGCCTTGGCTTTCCTAAGCCCACCCCTGCATGCTCAGATAGCATCTCTACAGTCCTCCTGGGTCACCTGGCTCTGTTTCCACCTCTTGTATTCTTTCTTTTTCTGTTTATGAGTTTTGTCAAGAGCTCCTTGTTCATCTATGCAGGCCTGCTGCCACCTTTGCTTGATCTCCTGCTTATCAGGGTAGACCAATGTTGAGCCTGGAGGAGGCATTCCTTGAAAATCAACCAGCTCTCCTGGAGCCTTATTCTCTCCAGGATCACATTCCATGGGATTCACCCAAGCAGAGCAAGCCAAAGTCTGCCCTTCCCAAGTTCAGGTTTAGGATCCTGCTTTTTGTCTTACTCTCTACTCTCAGTTTTCTGAACTCCACCATCTTGTGTTTGCTGCAGCCAAGACAGCCCCTGACCTTCACAACCCTGACCAGCTCTTTGTAAAGCATGAGGTTTAGCAGAGCATCTCCCTTCATCAGCCCCTCAGGCATTAGTATTAGGAAGTTGTCATCACTGCACTGCACTGCACTGCACTGCACTGCAGAAGCCTGGATTGCTTGTTCTCTGCTATTGTTGCCTTGCTCTTCCAGCAAATATCAGGATGATTAAAGTCACCCATGATGACCAGGGTCTGCAAACACACAGCTTTTTCGAGTTATCTGAAGAAGGCCTCATCTACTTCTTCCTGATGAGGCAGTCTATAGCAGACACACACAACAGTGTTGTCCATACTAGTCACCCACTAATCCTGACCCATAAGCTCTCATGTGGCCCATCATCCACCCCCAGCTGCTTTCTCACATTAAGGGCAACTCCCTCTCCGCACATTCCTGGCCTTTCCTTCCTAACGGGCCTCCATCCATTCACTGCAGCAGTCCAGTCATGGAATTAATACTGGATTTTTTTCACTAAAAGTTATGCCCTCATTTAGATAAAATTAATTTAGGAAATACTTTCAGCTATGCAAGTGCTCAGACTGTATCATCACAGTATTCTTCCAACTGTTTAAGCAATTAATTATGAAACTGTAACAAGGGGTAAGGGAAGCCAATAACATCTGGATTCAGACCACTGACTACCTCTGTGGTATGCTCTTTTTTTATTCTACACAATGCATAAAAACTGAATGAATTGAATGGGGAAAATATCTTTGTATCACTACCTTTAAGTAACATACATAGCAAATGCTTCCGCTTTTTTGCTACTTCTGTTACTACGGTGGTCAGGAGACCATGAGCTTAATTCAATGATGCCAAATTGTATGACTTTGGGTCATGAGAGGTAGACCTATGGAATCCCCATCCTGGAAGGTATCCCCTGGAATGTGGTGGATACAAAGCGTCGTCATGTGTTTAAGCAGAGCCTTCACAAGCACATCTGAAAAGGATAAATTGAGGATTATGAAATACCTGTATACTAAATATAAACCATATTAAGCTGCAGAAGATTCTTCACCTAAAACCAGACAGGGGCTGGGAGACTATAGGGGGCAGGTTTTACRTATTTTTGCCTTTTCCTACCCTTTCCTAGGCATCCATTCATACCTAGTGGGATAAACAAGACTCTTGGTCTGAACCAGTATAAGGAATTTTTATGTTCTTACAGCTTTTCAGAGCTGAAAGTTGTAGAATTGTAGAGGTTTCTTCATATCCCATTTATGCCTGTTGCAACTAAGGAATGCTCAAAGACTTCTGAAATTAAATCAGTGTCCTCTGGGAATCCTCAAAGAGTAAAAGAGGCAGCAAGGCAGCACATTGTCCATTACTGCATTAATTTCTTCTCAAAAATGCCAGGAATTCCCCCCCCTCCAAACACCATGAGTCCTAAATGAGAATTTTTCCTTCCTTTATTTATGGATAACCCAAGGTGGAGACTTCAGCCCAAAAGTATATTGAAAAATATTTTCTGGTATTCTAATTTAAACATACCAGCTTTCAGTACAATTTTAAAAGATAATTTATAAGACATTAAAAAATGTGTTAAATCTCAGGAATAACTAAGAAGAATGGAAATAGCAATGTCATGTACATCAGGGCTTTTTCATATTTTTGAAAGCAATACCATATGATTTGAAAAACAGAAGTTAACTAAAAAGAACAGATAGCCCACAAAACCACTAGCTTTTATATTCCAGAAAAAAATCTTGTGCTTCTCCCTAATCATCGCCAATACTTGTGATGTGGAAAAACAGCTTCACAGGTTGAAAAACACATACACTTTTATACTGCTTAAGAATAAAAGATGAGGAGTTGAATTCTGCCGCCTTATTTATGTTGTAAGCACAGTGCAAGGATATTTAAAGGAATTTCCATATGGGATGTAAGAGTGAAACGATGACAGGGCTTGTTCCTTGAAAACATTTGTCTATGCTATATTTTGATTATGATTTTTTCACTTGGTTCTTCTATTTAATAAACTTACGTTATGTGGAAATGCTGCTAACATTACTCTAAAGCAAGGTAAAGCTTTGATAAAGTCACATTTAAAATCCCTGTGTGGGTAGCTGACAGCAATGGAGGCTCACTTCTCCTTCTTCCTCAGTGGACTGAGCGGAGGTATCTGCAAAGCACAGTCTATGTCCTAATGTGTCTTACTAAAGGATGAAGAGAATGCCCAGTTCCTTCTCTGTGACAAAAACAATAAGCCCGTGTCATGACATCAGGGTGTTGTGATACCTGATAAGTTCAGAAGGCATCCTTCTAGCTACATCAGAAGGAAGTATTTCAGCTACCGACTAAGTTCATCAGGGTGGCCAAAAGTGTGTATCCCTGTAGAAGATGGATAGGACAGCTTAAGAAACGATACCACAGGAAMCAGGAGAGGAAGTGCCTGTACCTTAGCTACAGGTAAAAGCTACAAGGGCTTTCTGACATGTAGTGAGATAATGGGCAACATGGCTGAAATACATATTTCCCCCAACAAAGCTGTCAGAGTAGCTTTTCCCTGCCTGTACATAAATACCTCGCTGGAGAACTATGAGTTTTTTACACAAACACACTCTTTCACTACTGGAATAGGTTAGATTTGATCGTAAATATGAAAACAATCTAAATCTTATAAAGACCTGTTCTTATCTCTATCTTACTCTATTTTTAAATGTACCAGAAACATTCATTGATTTTCTGCATGTCTATTGAACACATTCATGAAAAATTTCTTATTCTCATTTTCCAGGACCTATTCGGCCTTTCAACTTGCTATTTTTCAATTTTTGTCTCCTCCAAACTCTTTTAAACCTTCTTCCAAATAAATACATGGCTTCCCTTCCACCTGATAATTCTGTTTTCCTGTATTAATCCCTACCCATGAAACAACTGTCCACTTCTTGTGTAGCAAACATACCAAAATGGCCCTTGAGAAAGCATAACTCTTAACAGAATCATTCTTATTTGAGACTACTTTGTTATTTTAAAAGGTCACAACATTCCAGCCTGAATATAATATGTTTGAAAAAGAGGAAAATAGAAGCAACTAGTTGTTGTGTTACCTACTAGCCCAGTTCAAAGGAACCTATTTCCTTTGATAACACATTCAAATTAGTGTTTAGAATTTTCAGAATGAAAATTAAGAGTAAATGTTTTCAGCAAAGCATTAAYACTGACACTGGTACTGCTACTTCATGCACATGACTAGAGCACTGATGGGCTTAAAACTGCTTCCCAAAATGTTTTCAAGTCCAGAAGTCATAATGGGTAAGACAGGATCTTACATCACAGGGTGAGAATCTGTGTACGCCTACATATGAATTAGGTGACTGTGCAGGAGACCATGTAAGAAAGACAAAAAAGGTTGCTTTTGGGAGGAGACCTTTTTTTTAAAACATAAGATGTAGTGGAGAGCATTAAACCATAAACTTTATAACCTTTCCTGTCGATTAAATTAAAAAGTCACTAGACTGATCTTTAATTAAAAAAAGAATTTTAGAGAAGTTGAAAATGAAAATGTCAACAGAAATGTACGTACAGCAGAACATCAGGACTGCTGTGATTTTTGTTTTATCCTTACCAGAAAGTGAGGCTTCAAACAGACAGATTACAACAATATCCATTACAGAGAGGTTTCAGTGGAAGATGAAACAAAATTGTACCTAAAGCATCTCATCCCCTCTCTCCTTTATTGGTGCATTTTCAGTAACAACCCTTTGAAAATATTAGGACTGCAGGTAAAAGACTAATGAGGCTCTGGCCTGAGGTCAAGCTAACTGAACAGGACATAAGAAACTACAGGAAATGATATAAAAAATTGGTGGATGTGACAGACAACAATGTGAGAAGCTGACCAAAGTTAAGGCTCAGGCTGTGAGAGATGGCTGGATTTCGCAGGAAGTTAAGGGGAAGTTATGGGAGAAGCAGCTGGACTTCACAGACACCTGAGGGGAGAACTCAGGACCTTTTTGAAGGTATGGTCTTCCAAGGCCAGCAGTACATAGGCAACCATACCAGCAGTACCATGTAAACCCAAGACTACCTCCATAATAGTATCAAAACAATAAACGTGAGCATGGATATAGCAAAACTGGGACCAGTGGGGAAAAAGTAATTATTACCAGGTTGTTTACTTGAGAGGAGACTGGGGTGGAGAAAGGGAGGTATAAAGAAAGGAAAAAGGTGAGTTAAGGAACAGGAAAAAAGTGTGCAGCCAGTGCTGTTGGGGTGGGGGTAACTGCCCAGCAGCCTTGTGCTTGACCAGTGCCACCAGAATCAGAACAATAAACCAAAMCCATTGTTCTGTGCGTGCCACATGAGTCAAATCTACTTCTGTGGTCAGGAGGAGGGAGGGTGGAGAGAAAGGGAGGAGACAGCATGTTTTCCCTGGCTAACGAGAGAGCCCCTGGAAGGACAGGTCGAGCATCCTGGTCTCATCGTGTTGGTGCCCATTTCCGCCTGAGGGCGCTGGCATCTACCCAACCACTTCCTAACACAGAGTACTAAATTCATAGAAAGTGAAAGGAATAAATACATATACACAAAAATTTGTCTCAGTCTGGTTTGGGGTTTTCACTGTGTGAGATTCTCACATGTCAACTGCCCTATTTTCAATGAAATTATTTCTTAATGGATAAACATAACTACTTAATGTATATTTTTAGATGTCTCTGTCTCAATAAACTGAGAATAGCCACAGTGTAAGTGTAGTGTCAAGTATGTGAGTTCCCAAAATACTTTTATAGTCTATGGAGAACAGGATATTTTAGTTTATGATTCATCTGACCTATTTTGATATCTACATTCGGCAAGGTGAATCACAACTAGGCATTTTCAGTTCTCTTTATTACATATAAAGGAAACCTAAAGTGATCACCTCAGATGTAGACCTTTACTACACTTTAGCTGTCTATGTTTGGTCAGATGAATCACACCCTAAGTGTCCTTACTTCTCACAAAAATACCTCAAATGAATCAGTTTCACAAATAACTCGGTATGTCAGAGATGCCCATTTACTCTTCTCAATCCCTTTATATCCTGCCTTCTCCCACAATCCTATCAAACAACTTTTTTTTTTTTTTTTTAAGGATGTCTCAGGTATCACTAAATTCAAATGCTTCAGCTGGAAATGGATCAAAAAATTAAAAAAAAAAAAAATTACAGATAAATCCCTTCCCTCTGCTTCTCTTTCTTATAATGAAGAGAAGCTAATTCTATCTGCTTTAGCCATCAAACATGTCAGTATCCCTCAGGAGCATAGAGAGATGATCACACTGGTAGGCCACTGATGACTTTAAAGGTCAATATCCAACAACTTATAAACTCCAGGATTTTATTGAATCCAGCTATATTTATCTCTTAATAAAACAATAATGACCACACCTATGCAACTAGATTTACAAATGAACTTACAACCCTAAGATTGCACATAGGGTCGTATGGAGATACAGAAAAGCACCTAGGAAATCAGGAGCTGATCATCAACTGAAACCCCTGTCTGCCTTGTCTCCAGAATCCTACCCACCACTTGCACTGCTCAGTTCCTAAACATGTGTATGTTTCTGTCCGTAAAATCAATGATTCTGACCCTGTAAAATGATCCACAAATGTGCAGACAAAATGCCATGATTACTGTTTTCTAGGACAAAGCTATTGTCCATGTGGGTCTACAAAACTCCTAGTCTGTGCTTCTCCTAGGAAAGAACAGCTGCTGTCCTAACCTTAAGTTCATTGTATTTGTCCTTATAAGGAATTTGTAACAACACAAAAGAAAAGCAGCACCAGCTGAGTCTAAGTGATARATTTAGAAAGCTTCTACCTACAGTTGCATTTCATAACTAAACTCAGAAACCTGGCAATGCAGTTCTATGACTCCTCTAGTTGCTGGGACAAAAAAGGGTGTATGTGCATTTACAACTCTAGAACACCTATTTTCAAAAATAGCATTACATTAGGCAAACATTATATGTATCTTTTTAAAAACATCACATATGAACTTTCATTACTTTTATTTTCTTCTCTTTATACTTAAGATGTAGGATTTAAAAGGGAAACCATACACATGCACATAATTAATGTTTAAAAATAAGTAACATTCTTTAATAGGAAATAATCTATACATTTCATACAGTAATGAAAAATCCTACCAAGAAATAACATTTTTTAAGAGGGAATGGGGAAGTTTTTTGCATATTTCAAGGACAAGCAATAACTGTAACAAGCTTAGTTATATTATTTCCTGCATTCTCACATTGATTTGTTGCCAGACTTGCACTATTTACAAGAAAATAAATATTTATTGCTGTCCCTGAAATAGATGTTCAGTGCTATTGCTAACAAGAGAGGGTAATTGAGAGAAAAGAAGTGTATTGATCTTAGTCTGATGTTTCCAACTGTATGAATGACTGTCTTGACTAACAGCAAGAACAAGGAGAAGTTTTTCCTACATCAAATACACCATCCCAAAGTTCAGACAGTACCCAGTACTTGAGCATGAACTCAGATAGGCTTGTTTTTAATCACTTGCCAACACATGGGATTTTAAAGCAGACTTTGTTTTTCAAAGTTGTCTAAAGTGCCTAGAGGTGGTATGTAAGGTGGTATTCTAAAGCTTATAAAAAGAAAATTAATTTCCAACTAGGACAAGCTAGCTATTAGGTAAGTCAATCAGCAAACCAGTTTCAGACCTGAAACTACCTTGATTAAAGGCATCTGTGGTTTATTACTCTTTGAATTGTTTTCAGGTAGGTAATCATCATCATACTTAACTATTCTGAAGCTTCCTCTCTTATTCCTTGCTGGGTTATATGATTAAGAGCTAATCACCACAAACACAAGGACCTGGTGAGGAGCAAAGACCCCAGGGCAGGCAGGGGCACCCCAATACCCCAGACAGGGACACAACCCCCACCCCAGGCGCCCATGGGGTTGTCTCAGGGGATCCTCAGCCCTGGGGGCCAGGGGACACCCCACATCAGGAGTCAGTGGGGGCAGCTCTGCGGTCACCTCACAGACTGATGGGGGGTCCTGCCCAGAGTGTGGTGGTGCATTTCCCCTCTTCCCCTGGGCCACTCTATGATCTCAGGAACTCCTGTTAGGCCTTAGCCATTGTGTAACGAGCTGGGCAGTTGAGTGTCCCTTGACTGTACCAGGTACTCTTGCATGGCTAAGGTGGGGAGTGGCACTGATCATACCAGGGACACCGGCTACCTGATCAAGGTAGGGAATGAGAGCGGGGGATAATTCATTATCCCTGACAGCCCTGAAGCATTCCCTACCTGGATCATAGCTCAAGTGGAATGATACCATTGTTACCATGGAACTTACTATCCTAGATCACCCCAGATAGTGGCCAGGATGGAAATTTACTGATGACTAAAGCCAATCATCTTGCAAACCTATAAACAGCAGTCCCAAGCCAGACCCTTTGAGCTCTCCCGGACCGCAGTGGGCTGCACCCAGAATTTCCCTCTGAGTGGGATGCCTCTCAGAGTTCGCAAACTCTCAAGTTTGTGATATTTGGAGGACCGTTGGGACCTGGGCTGAAACACTCCTCGGCCGAGACACTCCTCGAGGCTCAACCCTTTGCCCGTTGAGAAATGCCAAGACATTGAGTGTGAGTATTTCACGACATTTGAGGGGAATTTTTAACAGGTACCTTTATCTAGCTTTAGGCCTTTTTAAATTTATCTAGCTTTAAGCCTTTATAAACTTATCTAGCTTTAGGCCTTTATAGATCTATCTAGCTTTGGGCCCTTATGTGTGATGTGTGCGTGGGTTTATGTGTATTGATTTAGACAATCAGTAATAAGCATAATCTGTAATCAAGTCGCTTTAGTAATTGTGGTAAACTTGATTAACTCACTTTGTAACTGCTAAATTAGTCAATGATTAAGTGCTGTCAAAATCTTATGATTTACCTTAAAACTGTGAATGAACTTTAGGTTGCTGCTAAACACCTATAATCCCTTAGGCATAAACCGTTGACCAGGTCTGAGACTAGGGGTAGATCCAGCTGCACCTAGGCTCCTCTCTGAGAAGGAGTTCAGAGAGCAAGGGGGTCTACTCTGAACCTCGTGACTCAACRGGAGGGTCTTCTTATCCCTTTTTGTATTAGACACAAACCGTTGTCCAAGTCTGAGACTAAGATTGGATCCACCCGGGTCTTCTCTGAACCTTGTGACTCAATGGGAGGGTCTTCCTTACCCTTTTGTCCTCGATCTCTGTATAAATCATTCCAACTCAATTCTGACACGATTTTCCCTGTGTATGCTTAATCCGTGTAATAAGTAATAGAGTGGATCTTGCCATCGAATTCTGTTAAGTCGCGCTTTTATAAATTTCTATTAAAATYACTTTTTGCTGATACCTTTGCCRGTGATTCTTTAAGCGGCCTCAAAACCACTCATTTGCGACATGGGGCTCATGGTGGGGTACAGGGGAAGAGCATTTGGGGACTGTGAAAGGCTGATTATGGGAAGTTTGAAGAATGATTAAAGGTGGGAAAAGGGAAGGATCAAGATAGTTTGTCGAAGACTGAGCATGGGAAGAGAGAGGAGTAAGGGAATAAAATGGTCCCTGGTCATTACGCTTGCCTGGCTGTGCCCTGCACCGCACCAGCGCAGTCTGCCCTGTCTCCTCGTTAACTCCATTGCTACCTTCCTGGGCAAAGAGGGACTCTGTTCGTTGTGCGTGTGGTTTGTGCTGAGTGTTTTCTGCCTGTGTCGATCTGTGTGCACACACCCTGCGTACAAGTGCCTGCGTGACAGACAGGAGTGAATTCTGTACCTCACTGCTGGCTGCACCTGGGAGCTGCAGTCATTTTGCACCTATCGAGCTACCAGATTTGGCCAACCCTATCATTAATGATGGCTAAAATTCATTTATACCTGTAGTTGCACACATGCTAAAATCTAGTAAAATATTTTTGAACAATAGCAGGGTTAAAAAAGTCTGTCTTACACCACCATTTTTTTTTTACATTTATTTTAAATAATTTGACTGTCAGTGTTCCA
This sequence comes from Phoebastria nigripes, assembly GCA_035582835.1. Classification (NCBI taxonomy): domain Eukaryota; kingdom Metazoa; phylum Chordata; class Aves; order Procellariiformes; family Diomedeidae; genus Phoebastria; species Phoebastria nigripes. The sequence continues at coordinate 313,047 of JAYKAV010003349.1, forward strand.
ATTCTATACTGCAGGCCTGTTCATCTGGGTTTAAAATTTTGTACATGCTATTCGGAGAGTTAGTTCATGATGGCTAAAGAGGAATGCTTCAAATGAAGAAATAAGACAGAAAAACTGCCAATGAAATTCCTTATATGGCTACATGAATAGAATCATAGAATCATTAAGGTTGGAAAAGACCTCTAAGATCATCGAGTCCAACCATCAACCCAACACCACCATGCCCACTAAACCATGTCCCTAAGTGCCTCATCTACACGCCTTTTAAATGCTTCCAGGGATGGTGACTCAACCACTTCCCTGGGCAGCCTGGTCCAATGTTTAACCACTCTTTCAGTAAATAAATTTTTCCTAATGTCCAA
>JAYKAV010003350.1:7830-27830 GCA_035582835.1 Phoebastria nigripes
AAAAAAAAAAAAAAAGATAAAAAAGAGGATCTTCCTGGGTTTTGGCATCTTTCTCTGAACTTACAAAAAAGAAATTAAAAAAGGACAGATTTTTGTTCAAGTCAACGTGTGAATGGCATAGGCTGCTAGACATTCAAAGGCTGCTGCTAGGACGTTCCAAGACAGTAAAACATGTAAGAGGCAATTAAGCATTGAAATTTCGGATTTAAATCCAGTATCTCTTAACTGCTCTCTGGTTTTAGAGTATTTTATGTTTTAAATATTTCATTAGTACGATTCCCAATTAAACTGGCTTGTCTCTGCAGAAAGCAACGTATATATTTATGACTCAAGTTTATCCAAGAACACAGTGAACGTAATCTTATGCAAAAAATATAACCACAGATGGAGAGATATGAAAAAGCTACCTGAAACCTGCTGCTTTTTTCCTACAAACTTATGCTCCTAGTGAAGTCTCCAAACTAATTAGAATTGATTTATTATGGATCAGGTACCTTATCAGGTGAAGAAAGAAATTACCATGGACAGTCAAAGGGTTGAGAGGTCAATACAGAATAGCAAAATCAATTTGCATTGATTAGACAAAAGGTCCATTTTACAGAGCCCAAAGGATTAACTTTTAAGCAAACATCTTTGAACTATAAGACAGCATTTGTGACTGAGAGGTATAAGCAGTGCAGCATTAGAAAACACTTAAGATATTTAAATAAGAAAATAATGCAAGCAATGGTTTAAGCTATCTGGATGTTTATTTTTTATTATGAATCATCCCCGGGATTATTGTACAATTCACTTGAAAGCCCTATGGAAAGGATGCAATTGTTTCATTTATCCCGCGTGTCAATCTTCCCATGAGTTTTCATTCAGGTAAGGTGACTAAACTTGGGAGAGTTGCAGAGAAGGGAGAAAATCTGTGCAAAGGATCACACTAATCCTGGTGTTCCTTGCGATGAAATATTTACTTGGCAAACTTAGTGTTTTACCACCAGAACCGATGAGACTTTTTTCCCCAGTGAGATACTGTTGTAAAACAGATCTGAAACTTTAAAAGAAAGGAGGCTCCCTTCTGTGGGTCACCCCTTCCATTTTCTGCGGCACCCAAAGCAGCGCGATGCCGCAGGAAAGCCAGGAGAGCGTTATGGCAACAAAAAATAATAAACCCCGGACAAATATTCTTTACCTCCTCATCACTTTGTTTTCAAAATTTATTCCAAGGAGACTATATTTCTTTGTCCCGTATCTTGGACTTTTTTTTTCACCCCCCGAATAAAACGTAAGAATAGGATCACGGACTCAGCGTATTCGCTGTGTGCTATCACTTGAAATGATGTAAATATCAGCATTAAGTCTTAACTGGGCTTCAGAAAAGCCTCCATGTTTGGTACTTTCAGGTAGCCACCTTCGGCAGCGAGCATTTTCCTTCCCTCGGTACCCAGCATTGCTCTTACCTTCAATAGCAAGCATTGCTCTTAGCTCCCGGTTCAGCAGTTCGTAGCGCCTTTCTAGGTCATGTTCTTTTTCCCTAGGCAAGTTGCAAAAGTTCATCAATATGTTAATTACTAAATCATTAAACACTTAAAAGAACCTTTAACTTACATTGATTTTRGGACTCATAACCGACTTTTCTCTTTAACTTTAAGCTACTCCAAACAAATGATACACAAACTTAAAACCTTGCTCAGGTGGCATATTCAGTAACAGGGCCTTTTCATTTTCTATAATGTCGGCTTTAATTCCATCAGTTTAACTCTATTGTGCTACAGGACGTAATTATTTCATATACATCCTTGAAGCGGCTGTTGTGGAATGTCCTAAGTATAAAACATTCCCCCGGATCTAATGAACAAATTCCAGCATCAGCCTATTCACCAAGATAATATGACACTGGAAGTATTATCCTATATACATTCTGCCCTAATGAATAATGAAAATTAGACACGGGATTAGAAAGCTTAATATTTTGAAGGTAGAATCTTCTGTCAAGTTCAGACACGGTAGGAAATTTGTGAGCACAGGCTCTTCCCAGGGAAGTATGCAGGCATCTACACTAGGTGGCATTACTGAAAGAAACATAATCAAACCGAAAGAAGCTGGAAAAGAAGCGCTGAGGGCAGAACGCCTCTAAAAMCGAGCAGCGTCTTCTCCCTTCCTTGCCGGTGCTAGCGAAAAAAGTTTATTTGTCCTTACTTTGCAGTATCGGTGGTATCATCACACCGTGACTGATTCGCTAATATCCTTTCAGCAGTCCGGTGCTGCTGAACTAGTGATGGGATTGAAGATTTCTACGAAGCAGGTAGCAACTCAAATTTTGCTCTCTCTCCGAATAGTCTTCACCTGTCACATCTGAGGCACAATCCAAATCTATTTGCGCATTTCAAAAATGTAATTTTATTCTACTGTTGGGCCTTTGAAAATGTAACTGTGCTTAGTACTTCTTTAATTTTTTTTTTTTCACAGCTCTGGCTAATCTTGTGTCATTGCACGCTTCTCATTTTCAAGTCTGAAATATGAGAAAAACAAGTTACTCGATGTGTTCCCCAAATCATCCATGCTACTCACTTCTGAGGGAACATTTTTGAAGACTAATGGGAAGAAAACAAAAAAGTTTTGCATCTATCTGCTGGGTAAATATTCCAGTAAATCATCCTTTTTTAAATACGTGTATCCATCCCATACTTACAGAAGAGAAAGCTGGTTCATTCGTCTTATTAAGGCATTCTTCTTATTAACCAGCATGAACCATTCCTGCATCATAGCTTCTTCTTCTTCTGTGTTTCTTCCTGCAATCAAAAGAATTTCATTATTTACGTGGCTTTTCACAAATTGAGCTACATATTTCATTTCAGGTTTTGGAGTATCGGTCTCCAATATCATTGAGCATTACAAGGCGTACTCTCAAATGGTAAAAATATCGTATGACTACAAGTCCTGCCGCCCAATCCTGCTTGCTCCATAAATAAATCTTTGAAAGCAGCCATTCTTCAGCGTACAGTTTAGTGTTCTTTATCACGCTGATACCCTGGCCTAAATAAACACCTTTTTAAAAGTACTGTAACTTTTAAATTCTCCCGAAAGAACTATATTGTTGCGATGTTCCCAATGAAAAAAACCTTGCTGCTAAAAGATGTCTGGTCATCACAGTCTTCCAAACACAAAAACAATCCTTGTGGGCAAGAGCCACTCCACCCATGCAAACCCAGTGCAGTCAGGATGACGTGGTAGGGATCAAAGTAGCTGCAGAGGAGATGGTAATCCTGAACTCTTGGCCAAGGCGCAGGCACCTGCTCAGCTTCTCTGCGCTCATGGCCACTCTTCCAGACGATGAGCTGGAAAGAGCTGCTCCTCTCCTCACCCGCAATCAAAGGGAGCCCAAATACAAACAATTTTGGAGTCCAGGTGCCTAAGGGTCCCCATGTGTGTATGCATGGACCAGCATTCCTTTCCCCAGCCCACGTCCATCATTGCCTTCCAGGCAGGATCAGGATCAAGACCCTGCATAGCCTACCTGCAGGCAGTGCTACACTCTACCAGACTCTATAAGACTCTACATTACCACCTCTGCACCATCAGGCCACGTGGGGAAAAGGCAGACGAGCGCCCAGAAGGCTCCTGACTGTCCTTTCCACCTAGCAGGGTCACTCAGCCAAATTTCACTCTCTCTGAGCTCCGAGACTAGGAGAAACCTCATCAAATTCCTTTGTGGAGACTGCACCTCTGTAGTGACCTGCCATTCTCATCTCTCAAGTTGAGCTGAGGAGCAAAGACTATATGGTCCTCATTGAATTATGAAACTCACACATTTCTTACAGTTAAAATTAATCTGGGAAGAAACCTGGGACAGTGGCAAAGGAGCATGAGCTGGGTCTTCTGAGTACTTCTCCCAGSTTTGACACTGCTTCACTGGGAGACTGTGGGCAGATCTCTGAGTTTAAGTGGGGATAATCACCCGCACCAATCTTGCAAGGGTGCTAAAAGTTAATTCCTTGACGTTTGTAAAGAGTTTTGAAATCTCTGATGCAAGGTGCTGTACACTCGGGGAAGCTATCTTACTAACTTAAACCATAGGATCCCTAGTTGCAGAGAAGCAATTTCCAGCACCAGAAGCTGGAAAGACACCAGAAAAAATATTGTTTTGCTCTAAAAGAAAGCTTTCAATTTCTGGATGGGAGCATTCAAAATGCTTGCACGTACGTGCCTGCCACGCGCACGTTCACACCCCAATGCCACGGTAGTGTGCAAGCCCAGATCTGCATGGAGAACCACCTCCTCACCCGGCTATGACCCTGCTGCGTGCAAGGGAAGGTCACCAGCCTTTTCCAAACTGTYTGATTCCCCCCGCCATGGCCTGTGGGCTTGGTGCATCCACACAAGGGAAGGTAAAGGAGATGAACAGGGAAGTGGGTCAGCTTGGGGTGGAGCTGGTGGACCCACACAGTAAGAAAAAGTTACGCCATCTGGTGTGCTCTTCTTTCTGATGTGAGGCATGCCCCCATATCCACTTATCRCCCTGGGAAGCTCCTGGTTGATTAAACCGTTCCTTGGAAGGGTGCTTTTAGGGTACACGATTTGCTAGCGGCGAGATGGGAAGGGCAGAGCATCCTGAAGTGGGGATGGCCCTGCAGCCTTTTTCCAAGCAGAAGAAGCAGGGTCCAGCTCCTCAATGACGGAGCGATGAAGGAAGAAATTTGTCACGTAAAATTGCTCTCACCCAGGACCTCCAACTTCTGGTTTTGTGCAGAAAATATTACGCCATGGCATTTACAGTAATATTCAGCAGTTCAGCACTCCCCCAAAGAGGATTAAAACTTATAAGTACACTTTGCTGTTAAGTTACAGATCAAAGGCGTTGCTGTATTGGTCCATCTAACAGGGTCTGCTTTTAGAAGTAGATGATAATCAATATTAGCAACCTTTCGTTGAAATGCACCAAGTAGCTGAAATTTATTTGGGGAAGAGGGAAAGAAAAAGGGGATAGATTGCCTTTTTTATCCTTGCAAAATGACCAGTCTATTCTGTGACACATGAGATTGCCACACTGCCCGTGAAAAAAAGTTCTCACGACCAGACATATGTGGCCACAGTAACATTTTAGTCAATTTATGACACTAAATTTGGTGGTTTTGGGGTGGTCTGGGATCTCTGGCTAAAAGATGCCATTATAAATGCAAGCTTTTGCTGCATTTCTTTTTGCAAACCTTGAAAAAGAAATGAGAGACAGAAATGTTTCAAAGGAGTTTGACTCAACGGCGGATCTGAACTTGAATTTCATGCCATGCAATCTCAGGGTAAGAACATAAACTTCTTTCTATTAATGCATTCCTCCTAAATAAAGTTAGTTGCAACATATGATGAGAAAAGATCTAGGTAGAGCTTGGAGCTGTCGAAGCAGATCTGAACAGGTGCCTATTTCGATATTTCCACGCTGACACTGAAGCACACGCAATATCCATAGAATAGGCTGGTTTAAGAGTGAGTTAACAAAGTCTTGATTGTTTTTACGGAATTTTTAATCTGTTTTTGTATTCACTTTGGACCCATGTGATGCCCTGACACCGGTCATGTGATATCGGCTGCGATAGGCACAAATCCCCGGGCAGCAACAAAAGAAGAAAGAGTAAGAAAGAAAAAGCTGAGAAAAAGCTTGCAATTTGGAAAAAGGCCAATTGTACCCTGGCGAAGGCCTTTTTGATCAGTGAAATGACACATGTGTGCAATATTAATAGCAGTCGATGCTGATATTTTATTTGTTGACCGTCAGCTTTTAAATTCTTGCGCATGGAGCTGAAACAGATTCTTCCCAGGCAAGCAAAATAAAGATGAACTACCATATATAAAAAAATTTAAATAACTCTTTTCAGCAAATACAGTGCCATTAGCACCTTACTTATTTTTTTTTTTTCCCCTTGGTGGAAGGATGCACACAAAACACTTTCAACAAAGAAAAACTGAGTGTTGTTACTGCAGCGATATTGCAAGCTAAACTCACATTTACAATTTCTAAATAAAAAATGTAGAAAAAGCCTTTCTTCAACACAGTTTCACTCTGTAAAACCCTGCTGCTGCTGGGGTTGTTTTTGTTCCCGCTCTCCAAGTGTAAAACAAGTATTTAATTGACTTGCTACAAATGCTTGAAAATCAGAATTGGGAAAATACCTGTGTTGTTCTCGGGAAAAAAAATACTGTACAGATTATTTAAATGAAGCGAAAAACGTGTTTGAGAACAAATCGATCCCACGCATGCAAACCCCTTATCTGAGCCAGTACAAGATGATGAAAATCTATAAATAGCCCACAGATCTTAAACTTAAATTTTTTTCCATAATACATGCGTTACACTATTGTTTTCAATAAAAAACAACAACAACAACAACAAAACCCTTTTAAAGCTAGTAAGTTGGACCATTACAAATTAATCCTGACTTTAATAACTGGTTAAAGACCCCTTCAGCTTTATAAGTAACAAAAAATATTAAAGCCTGTGATCACAGCGAGCTTTTCTCATTTCTCCTCTAACCATTTGTTATTTAATCCAATACTAGTAATCCAATTTGTCCATCAGACTTTTAAAGGGCAGAATGCAACTTCCCCAGCTTAGACACTTTTCAAAGTACAATATATTTTTCAAATGAATGCTGGATGTTTCATTTTTTCCCCAACTGTTCCTAGCTCTAATGTATGAGGAAAAAAAGAACAAGATGAACATTGTTCATTCTGATTAAGTAAGAGCTCATTAAAGAGCTGTCAGTGCCGTACTTTGAATATGCATGAAGCATATAATCAGATCTAGTACCGTCACTAGAGGAGAATACGGTAAGTACAAAGGATTGATTTAATTACTTAGAGTGGGCTGTGGTGGTAAAGCAGTCTTGTTAGCGCAAAAAGAAAAGGAGGTTGTATTCTGGCACGGTTAGGGGAAAAAGGCAGTTTTAGCTTCTGCCACAATACCTAATCTCAGGATAAAGCACTTCACATTGTAGCTTAAAATGAAGACTGTCAGTTTTCTAAAAAGACCAGAATTCATCTTATCTTGTTTAACCTCACCTGGTTAACTATCTAGCAGAATATATTTATTCTCTTTAACACGTAATTATGCTTATACCTTTTTATCCTATAGTTCAATAATGACTCCTGAAAACATCTTCAAATAAGAGCRCGTAGTGCTGCAAACATCATATGCATGCAAAATGCTCGGTAAGAGATTTGAAAAATGCAGAACCAGAAACTAAGACGAAACAGTAAGTACATGCATCTTTATGTAAAAAGACAATACAGCTTTTAATGTCAGACTTTATTATTAGATAGGTTCCGAGGAGGATTCTGGCAAGGTTTCTCTAATTTATTTTCTTTTTCCCCTCTTCCTCTCTGCTTGCTTTTTTTTTTTTTTTTTTTTTTTTTTTTTCTCAATACTTTCTTTTTTTTTTTTTCCTGTAGGAATCCAGGGGAATTCTCTCACAGCAACTCTCAGTGCCATTTTCTAATTTCATTGTCTGGCTTGAGTGGTGAAGGATGCGTGCTCTATTCTTCTCTTCACTTGACATCTACCAGAACCCTCCTCAATGATTAGGAACGAGCCCAACACCAAGCCTGGAATAGCACAAGACACTAAATTCTGCCCTCAGATACGAGAAACTCCTACTGACTTCTGAGTTGTGATTCTGTGCTGTAGTAGCTCCTGCACAGGATTCAATCAAGGCTGCAGCATAAAATTTGGTGATTTTGTCCCTTACTGGGACAATTTTTAATGATAGCCAAAACAATGATAGCCAGAATTTTAATGATAGCAAAAAAAACCCCAAACCCCACCCCAAAACCTTTTCTTTTCTCCTGTGGTTCATCCCACATATACAAATACAATTTTCCTGACTGTTATTCAAAACCAACTTGAGCCAATTTTCATTCAGAATGAAAACTTCACAAGCATGTTTATATGTTACCATTTTTGAGAACAATAAAAGTGACTAGCTTATTTTAACATTGTACAGCTTCCAGGCAGTCTTTTAAAAATACCTTTCCCTTCACATTCGTCAGGATTTACAAATGGATTTTTATTTACACTGTAAGCTAATTATTTGTTAAATATTTAAATAAGAAGCATCTTGACAAATGTCTCTTCTGAATCAATTTGAAAAAACAATTTCTATTTTTTTTTTCCTTTCCTGCTAAAAATACTTCCAAACCCACCCCTTATGCTCAGCCAGCTATCAGTACGTATATGTGCCATTAGATCCATTATTTTTAAGCTGTTTGGGCAGCTAGTCATTAGATAAACCCAGTATGGATTAACATAGTAAAACTGTACATTGCTAAGAAAACAGAGAAGAAAGTGCTACGGAACAGAGCGAATACCACTTAAAAGGAAGAAAAAGCAGCAACATGCAGGGACAAGATCAGTTTACAATGTAAATGGATGAACACAGTAACTCCTCTACACTTTATACCATCGTAAATCTGTCAAGATAAGCCAATAGATTAATATTTTTTAAAAAATCCTTAAATGTAAATGTATTTAGCTGTTGTGCAAAAATGAATTACAACCTGTGGAAGATAAATAATAAAGGGTTTCTATCAGCATCCCAAACCAGCCCATTCAATCTGGCAAGAAATAACAGGTTTACAGAAATCACTTTGTATGCCGTCTTAAGCAGTAATTGTTTTTAAATTTTATTTGCACTGCGTATAGTGTGTGTGCCATGGTGTCATGGTTAAACACAGAAAACTCCCCATGTCTCCCCATTTACCTCAACAGAACTACACGAAAAACAACCTACTTAAGACAGAGCCCATTCTTCACCCATTTGCTGATGTTTACACACAGTTTTAAAATAGAATAGAAGAAGCTTTCTTCACTCAACACACTTGGGTGAAGAGGCCAGCAGGAGAATGCCAGCGCATGTGAACTAGAGCGGGGCGAGTAACGACAAAAACTGGCCAACTTCGCTCTGCTCCTCTTTCTGGGCTATTTGTTAGTTGACAGAAGCTAGATGACCACCGAGAGCCGTCCAAACACCAACGAATTCCGCAAATTTAAAGGGAAGGTCTTTTGAAAACGTACCCCGCCGCCTTTATTTGCCTGCTGAAAAAAAAAGTTGCATTCACCCAATCATGGGGACGAGTTTTTACGAGTTTCTGTATTAGGAGTGAGCGGACAGATTGGCTTGTTTACCTGAAGGAGAACATGAATAGCAAATAAAGAATAGTTCTAGGATGTGTCTCATCTTGTCTCGTAAGAACCTGGGGAAATTCACTGAAATTGAAGGTGGTGTGTTTAAAACCGATAAAAAGAACGATCTTTCCTCAAAGCCTCATAATTTTCCAGTAGAACTCGTCGCCACAAGGCAATGTTGAAACTAAGAGCTCAGCAAGAATTAAAACCAAGTTGAATGTTGAATACGGAAAGGCAAAGCTGTAGTGATAAACATTCAAATAAACAAAAAAACACAGGAGGTAAGAATTGGATCCTCCCGCTTTAGAACATGAGCTAACCTTTAATTTTTAGAGGTTAAATGAAATGTTCCCTGGGGCCAGGTTAGCCTGTAACCAGCCCCTGCGGAGTTTCTTGCCCCTGCCTAGGTTCAATCYGTACCTGTCTCTCTACGGGACAGTGTTCTGGACCAGACCGTGGGGCTGATCCACTGTGGCAATTACAGCTTTATGGAAAGGAAACACGGGAAGGGACGCGARACAATGCCGAGTGTTTTAGCTGAACAACCTCACATCGCTAACAAAGGCTGATGGAGGTCTCGAACCCTTCGAAGTCAACGGCGGACTTCCCACTGATTTTAATAGTCCTCTCATCTCACTCACTGTGAACAGCTTATGCACAGACGAGCTCTTGTTTTTAACGCCAGTTACCGAATTTCACAAATACTTAAGCAGAAAAGCCTATATTCACAACATATATTCTTTGTAAAGGAGAGTTACATGAGACCTACCACAAAATGTGTCCGACACAACTGAAAGCTACGGTGAAGATTTTTAAATGACTAGTGATCCACAATTTTTCACTCAGTGAAACTGAGGCATCCCAAAAGAGGCCTGTTTTCTGAAAAATCACCCTCCTCTGCTTTCAGAGGACTGCCTTTGGTGGAAAAGCTCAGAATTTTGGTTAAAATAATTCTTCAAAGTTCTCAATGTCAAAACGGAGCCTGCAGTAGGCACCCCGCAGCATGAATGGATGGGCTGCTCCACCTTGAGCTTCAAGCCTTCCATTTCAGATTACCATGCCCAGCTTTCTTCCACAATACTTCTTCCTTTCACTGAACAAGGACCTCCTCGGTTATTAAAAATCACTGAAAATGAACAAGAATACCCACCAAGAGATAAATGGGATGGGACCATTGTTTAGATGACATTGCAGAAGAGCTAGCTAGCAGATGAAGCCCTAGCACAATTTTCCGAGTCTGAACTGGATGGGAAAATGCCTAAGGAACATTAGAAAGGCAAATTCATGGCCACTAACTTGCTGTCTGAGAGCAGTTGAGAAGGAGACATTGATGTCCACACAATGGAGTCTCATAAAGGTAGGTAACGACTGCCAAGAATCTGCCAGGCAGAGTTACATTGCAGTGCATTGTCTGACTCTATTTCAGCCCCCAAAAGTACTGTAACCCTAACAAAACGGAGCCGTGGCCAAAGAAATGCCTTTATCACAAGCACACATCAAATTAGCTTAATATCAAGCAGGAAACTTGTAATTTCTTTGGTTTCTGAAGCATAATAAATCAGAGAGGCTATTTAAAATTTTGAGAGCTGTGTAAACAGAAGGTCAGGGTTCTGACCACATCTCAGCACGTGCGAGGATTTATTCTACCTGGAGTGGGACTGACTCACAGGAAGACAAACATTTGTGGCCTGCAGTCTTGGCAACCTAAAATTATTGCAGGACCGAAACTTCCACAAAAGACGAATTGCCTGAAAGATGGCTGATTTTCTCTACACAACAAATCAACACAGTGGCCACCAGAAAATAACAGAAAATCAACAGAAACAGAATGCTTGGGCTTGATAAAGATTATGAATGTATTTTAAATGTAGGACCATCAATCCAGACCAAGAAAACACATAGTTTGTGGCCCAAAATTCAGACAAGAGGTGAGATTCAACTGAAACATCTGGAGACACTCCGGTAAGAAAGTGATGCTTCCTGCCTTGAGAACAGTGCCTGCAAGGACCCCAGCACTGAGCAGAACCAACGCTTGCCCTTTATCACCCTCTGGTATTCTTCGTACCCAAATTTTCTCATGTAGCACAACTTCAGAAGAAGCACGGGCTTGGGAAAAGTATACTTCAGACCTTTGCTTGCAGCACAGGAAACACGCACCATTAACTGATACACTCAAACCTTTGAAGCTACGGAAAAAACAGTAGTTCATGCTTGGAAATCCACCAAGAAGGGGATGATGGTCTGGCATATGAACTATTTCGCTTGCAGGTTGACAAGTAGAGTTGGATGCTTTGTTATGAGTGACAATAATTCCTCTATGGCTCATAACTACTCCATAGACCAGTTGCCTGTTTACTGGGCAAGTGGTGGCTGGGTAAGATTCTGAAGTGAGAGGCCAGTTAACCTTAAAGTCATTGGATTGTGCTCTGCTAGGCAGCGTATTATCCCATTTTTACCAAATGTTGCCTTACTTCCTTCAGAACATATTCTCCTGGAGCTGAGAAGGGGCGGTGGACAGTATAAAATCACTTCTTTAATGGACAGGGCTGAATTTAACCCAAGCAACTGCCTGAAGTGAGATGATAGCTGGCACTGAACGTGACCTTGYACCGGTGTTAATGAAGACACCTGCTCTTACTGAGAGTTGGCAGGTTTATACTTCTGGGATCCAAAGCTTCTCAGTGCTAAATGGGCAAGTTCAGGTAGGTTGAGGTGTCCTGGGGCCCCACAGTTTCCAGTTTTGACAGAAGAGGTGTTTTTGGTGCTAAAAGGGAGAAAACCAAGAAAAAATAACAAGGCGTTCTGCAGACTGCAGTGGCATCGTGGGCTGGGAGCCCCAGGGCGACCAAAGTGCCTTTCTCCTCRCCTTCTCTTTACAGGCAGGCACTGACTGTAGAGAAAGCTAACTTCCAGGCATAAAGCCAAAGACTATGCCTACCACATGAAAGAGCATTTATACTGCAAGACCACAAAGAAAGATGGAAATCAGTTAAAAGAAGCAAGTGTCTGTTGGGTCTTGCAAGACTTTTGGAAGGCTCGCAAGTCTATTCATAGCGCCGGGGGCTCTCCCAGAGTAGCCTCCTGCTATGCGGGCAGTGCTGCGCTCCGGCCCTCTTCTTCAAGCTGTCTTCAAGCACGTTGTTGACAGGTTCTTTTAGGGCAATGATGAGGCTACAAGCCAGGGAAGTGCATGGAGAGAAGGCCGACTTATCGTTCAGTCCTTCCAGCCAACGGCAACTCTGTGTTACTTGGAGAAAAAATTAAATATGGTCATTGTTGCTGCTGAGCTGCTTTAATGATTTAATGAACTTGGCCTGGGAAGGCTGAACATGCATGCTGCCCATGTCTGGTCTTGGAAAGGTCTCCTCCTGGGAACTTCTGCCTACCAATGCACAGRTCTAAGACTGAAGAGATGTGGTGAATTAGAGAGTCAGAACTGTGAACTCCAGGGTTTGGCATGGTGTGCTCCTTCTGTGGGAGCTTCTCAGCTGCAGAAATGCTGGGTATTTGGAGAAGTATGGCCGGATGGTCTTCCTTTACCAAAAAATTGCTTCACAGGAACTGCTAATGGGAAGAGATGGAGATTGGAGAGGAAAGAGTTTGCCAGTAAGAGACTGTGGAGGCAACATGACAGAAGGGAAACTGGAGAAACACTGACAAGCCTCAAGAACTCAAGAAGTTCTCAGTCGCTCAAAATGCATAATTCTGGCAACTACAAAACCAATACTTGTGCAGAAATTTGTGTATGAAAGGGACAGATCTGGACCCTGAAGACTCACGTCAGAAAAACAGCTAGCGTGCCAGTTTATTTGCATTAACARATTTTAATGAATGGCTTTGCACTGCATGGATTCAGTACTAGCAGGCATTTCTACAGAGCTCTGCGGGCTTCAGGTCAGTCAAGTCACACTTGGATGCAACGTAGAAGCACAGTTACCATATTGTAAACAAGACCTCGATCATAATGTCGTTGCACTTCTTTCACCCAGGCTTTTGGGAGTTGCCAAAACTCCCATTACCATAACCCTGGCAGCAAGTTAACATTCCTGAACACTGGAGAGCAAAGCATCTCAAGTCCTTTATAATATTGCTCTGTTTCAAAAAAAGCAGTAACTACTAATGCATAGTTTTGTGAACTGTTATCATGTTACAATAAAAATCACTAACTCTTGTGCTCATGTCAAAAACATTTTCTTCTGTCCAACACAAATTCCTATTAGTAATATCCTTCGAGCCTCCTAATCATTAGGTATTTCCAATAGGAAATGCTCACAAACTAGCACCAGCAAAAACCCAAACCAGTGTCACATATGTATCATTCACGCATTCAGAATTTTTTGAAATGCTTTCACTCACTTTTTATGCTAAATGTAAAAAGGTAAATGGTAAAGATGTTGTTTGCAGCAATACTTTTAAATTTTCTATCTTGCCAGAACTGCTGTTGTTATACCGTCCTTTCTCTTGCTGTCCTTTGGCACGTGTCTCTTTGTCTTTCACAGTATGGTTGGACAACTCTCTACCACCTCATGGTTTGGCAAGTTTTCAGTTCACCTGAGATTAAATACGCTGAGCTAAGCAAAACAATGGTGTATATGGAAAGCAAGGCTGGCAAACAGCTATAAAACTTATATAGTTATATAGTTGTATATATGTTATATAAACATATAAAACTTACGGTGTTATTAATTCATTCTTTCTGATTTAGGTAAGATATGAAAATATGAAAAGACCATGATGATTTCCCTATCTAGCTACAACTTTCTCCTTACGCACATGCACCGATATTTTTCATGCTGTCTGCTTGTGAGCCTGAAGACGGTAACAAAAACAATTTTTAAACAGAGTTCATCTCTCAGGCAAAATGGAACATTCATCATTTTCCTCCCCAAGCCCTGACACTGGTGAATACAAATCTGCATTTACTTTTGAGAATTCCAAGGAGAATTGCAAATTCAATTGTTTTTAAAAGACAAAACTTGGCTTAGGGAGTAGGATGCCTCCTCCTAGCTTACCCCTCCCTCCCCCAGTGCAAATTTGTGTTGCAGACTGGACGAATCCAGTAAGAAGCATTCAAGACGGTATAACAGACTGGTAAATACAGCTTGATAATCAGGTTTCTGAAGGTGCAGAGCATATAAGGGATTTATTTTTGATATTGAATCTATACACATATACATCATCAAGCCCCCTTTGAGAAGCAGACCACTCCAAGTGATTAATACAGCTCAAGAGGGCAGATAAGAGATCAATGACAAAAATCACCTGGTAAAAAAAAGTAAAAGGTGTTGCATTAAAAGGGCTTTTACTTTGCCTGCAAAACAATACCAAGAAACCTGTATTTTAGCACTTGTACTCAACAAGCACTCCAAAGTATGCCGGGATGAGAACAGAAACCCATCCTTTCTAATAATCTTGTGACAAAAGCTAAAAGACATCATCCTATTAACTAGTGATCTCAACTGCTAATGCAGAGTACTTCCTGGTGCCTTTTATGTAGAATGCTGCTATTAAAAAACCACTAAACATTCACTGTGAACAACACAGAATCATTCATCTTTTATCAGCATCTCTTGTTAGAGGAGTATGAGAGGGGCTGAAGGTGTCATTGATATTATAGAGTGGAAATTAATCAGAAATTTTTCTCATATTTTCCTCATCACACTCATTTACTTTTGTACAAATTTCCCCCTGCTAAAAAGTTCATACCCAGCCCCCTGTTGTACGCTTTTAAGTTGAGAATATTCAACGAGTGCGTCAACTGAAAGGCACCAGGTCCCAACACAAAAAGCATTCGAAATTCTCATTTAGTTGTCTTTATTTTGCTAGCGCCATGTGGTCCTTGAAGATGTAGAAAACACGGGAAGCCGAGTAAAGATCAGAGCAAGCTCATTAGCATTCTGACAAAATTGGAGTGGTGGAGATGTATAGTTTGCCTAGTTTGTCGTTTTGAAAGCTACCGGTGGTAAGCTTTCTATTTCATTGTGCTTTTGTCTTTTTTGGGGGTTTTCAACGCAGCGGGGTGGTTGTTAGCCTAGGTTTTCACAGTGCATTGTGGGAACCTTGCCTGCACATTCAGCCTATATAGTATCATTTGAGTTCAAGTCAAAAAGTTTTTTTTTTCCCCTATTTATTTCATAATCACCTATGCTAATGCATAATTGTCGTCTGGCTGTCAAAACCCATCCTGCCCGACACCTGGTTTATAAAGTTAAATAAATTAAAAAAAAAAAAAAAAAAAAAAAAAAAAAAAAAAAAAACCAAAAAACCAAAAAAACACAAACCCCTAAATAAAATACAGTCTGAGCTGTATTTAAAAATAAAACCTTTTAAACATGCTGCTAGTTTTCTTCAAAAGACAAGATAAGAAGAAATTAATTTAAATTCCACTGTTTACAATAAACTAGAAATGAATTTGAGACAGATCCAGTTGATTAGAATTCAAAAGAGACTCTTTCACCATATAAGATCCCCAATTCTAATTCAGAGCCTCTTGAAGGAAAGATGGGTTTATGCTCCAGAATTATGTAAATAATGAATTACCTCTTAGAAGACCTAAAGAAGTTATTACTCTGGTCATTTGATTTTTTTTTTTTTTTTTTTTTTAAACATAAGGCTCACTTTGAAGGGCTAAAAGGGCTACATTAATGCTGCTATTCGACATGAACGTTTCCAAGTTGCAATGAAATGGATAAAGGTCTTTTTGGATGAATTTATCTGCTAAATCCTTGTGGTTGCCCTCCTATCTGGGATGATGACCCAAAAGAATGTCAACAGCTCATTTCCCAGAGAGCTGGAAAGACTTACTACGCAAGCCATAATCTGCACGTTCTCAAAGAACCGTTTCAAACGTTACATTTCACAAGCTGTTTAAAGAGATTTTTTTTTTTTTTCTCTCATCTCCACTATCCTACCAGTACTTTGGACATCAGTGCTTCGGAAATGAGGGCTTTAACAAAGTTGAAACGTGACTTTTTACGTATTGTGTTGGTGGGTCGTGCATATATGCACACGCGTACACGCACCGCGCAACACGTGAGCGCCTACGGATTCCCACGCGCTTCAAATTCTCGTCGCTAAATTCTAGCCGCACTACGGCAGGGACAAGTAAATGCTAAGAATCTAAATACATTAAGTCACCCCTAATTTAGTCATTAGATGTTTTTAATATAATGTGTGTCAGGCTGCCAAAATCGCAGATATTCCTTTAGTAGGAAAGGATAAAACCTGGCTTGAAAGGAGTTACAATGGTCTAGATTCGGATACAGTAAATTTTACAATGGAGTGGGGATTAAAGATTTATTTACTTAGCAAGGGGGAAAGGATAAACAAATATTAAGAGAAAGAGCCGCTTTATACAAAACCTTCAAAATTCTTCCTTTTTGTCATGCGCTTGGATAGCATCATTATGTTTGTCAAAACAGCCTTAGAGCTGCAGCCAGCCTCTGCTGATCAAGAAAAGCAAACGGTCGGGCCAAAGAAGGCACACTGGTCTTTAAAAACAAAAAAAAGTAGAAGCAGGTAAGTGCCTGAAGGCAGAAAGCTCTGAGATACCCCCACAGCCGTGTAGGGATTGACAGATCTAAATTTTTCCATCATATTTAAAAATCTAATTTCATTCTATGCCCTTGTGAAATACATGAAATTTCATCACAGGACATGTTGCAACATTTAAGCTATACATGAAAGACTATATTCCCTCCCCAACTAAAAACAACCCCCCAACCCTGAGAATTAAATAGCAGGCGTTACTTTAAGCTTAAAAAAAGGCAGAATTTTGCCAGCTCCGAGGTGGCACCTTTATTTCAAATCTGCTTTTAATCACTCAGTTCCTTTTCACTCAGGTTCCAACTCCCAGCAGAGGCAAATAACCTGAAGACTGTTATCCRCCCGACAGTAAAGGCGACCGAATTATTTTCTATACTTTGCAATGTGCTTATAGCTGCAAAATTATTTATCTCCTTCACTGCGTTCTACTACGAAAGTTTCCTCCAGAAGAATCGCCGGGACCAGCCATATCAAATTAGAGGGCAGTCAGGAGTGTCTAAGTCCAGCTTTAAAACAAATATCATAACAATTACTTAGCCATATGGAAAATAGGGTATGTCTTTCCTGAAAGCTTTTATACATTTTCTATCTCAAATTTCAACTTCATTAGAAACTATTTCTGACTAGCAAGCTGCAAGATTGCTAAATATCTAACTGTTAACTCACCATGAAGAAAGAGACTCTTTTGAATGGCAGAACTTTTCCAAGATGCAAATGAACAATAATCTAATTTTGAGAGTAAATTAACTGAAGGATTCAGTTTAGTATGTTTCAAAGTCTCCGAAATAAGTGGCAGTTGCAACCTATGCAATACACGCACGTACGTGCGCCCACGCTCACGCACACATGCTAACACAGCACCCCCACTACACCCAACTCCCATCTTCAGAAGAACTCACATTGTACTTATGTTTAGGTTCCTATGACTTAAAGGCCAGATGTTTCACAAATGACCAACAATTGGAGGTTAGAATAAATTAATGACTGATTTCTGAGCTTTGATGGAATTAAGCATACTTCTTTTCTCAATGTGCCATGTGAATGTTCGCCCGTTAAACTTTTTTTTTTCTTTTTTTTTTTTTTCTGACAAGTGAGGCCACCCGGCAGAAAACAACTGATGCAAAACCCAAGAGTAATCCCTCTGTTTAGTTCAACACTGTGGTTAGCCTTAACACTGCCTCTATTATCCAATGGATTTAGAGAAACTTTCATTTATTTGTTGGCCTCAGTCTTCCAACTTTGTTGCCTTCTTTAAAGGACCCAAGACCCATTCCTATGTAAATACATTTGCATAGGGCCACAATGAAACTTTCTGGGACTCGGATTAAACTTGCAGAACTAGATAGCTGTGCTGCGCATATTTGTGATCTTCACGTAAGTACTTTCACGAATACATACGAGTAAATGAAGCTGATGTCAACTCTCGCTACAGGAAYGCCTGGAGTTTAAAAGAAACGCTCCGTCACAAACTACGTACCAAAGCCCCAAACTCTGAAACAACTGACAGACGCAGCGCCCAAATGTGAAATTACAATATATATAAGGAACAAAAAGTCCTTTTCATTTAGGAGCTGTTAAGATCAGCACTTTATTTGCTGCAAAATGTCATCGTCTCTCCTAACCTGTTCCTGTTGTGGCAGGACAACAGGATCCCTGTTGTAAAAGTGATGATTCATAGCTACTTGGTTTTTCACTTGTTTTTTTTTTTTTGCTGCCTCTGTTTATAAAGAGTGCCTAGGGTATAATGTATTATTATATACTGTACACAATAGAGCCTTCTTGCAGCCAATTCAAATATAAAGCTTTGCATCCAGCAAGTCTATTAGGAAACAGCACCGGGATTAATCCCTGCAATTACAACCCTCAAAAAATGCAGGTGGACACTCAGTGCAATTTCRCCATTCCCACATACAAAGTGCCAATACCTTAAAGGTTTATGTTCTGTAAGAAAGGCTAACTAAGGACTGGTTTTGTAATTTCACTGGCACTGAGGACTGTGGGCCAGGAATTGCAACCGAATATATTCTTTTGGTATGCATTTAAGGAGATAACAACTTCTTCCTTGTTTTGCAGTTCAGTCTGTTTTAATCTAGTTTTAAAAGCTTTATATACATAACTTAAAAAAAAAAAAATCATATTATAGCGTTATTCAAGTCCACTACTACAATGATTAAAAAAACAAAGCCAAATATATCAAACTTAATCACAGACAAAAACACACTAGCCACTAGAAAATGACTTGCATAACTGCAAGCATGTTAATGAAGACACTGGCACAAATCATAAACCAATTCTGATTTTACCTTCATTTTCCTTATTCCTGACTGTAGGGTGAGTCTCTGCTGCCCCGTGTAAATACCATATACAAACCCAATTTCTCTCGTTGGACTAAGCATATCAATACAAAAGCAAATGAACTACCAAAGTGCCCTAATTAACAATTTTGCAAGTGAATGCAGACATCAGTGCCACACTGCAGCCATTAAAGTCTATTCCTTGCCATATCTGTTTCTGTTAACATTTCAATAGACCAATTAAATGACCTTTCCCCCCCTCAAACTCAATTAAGCTATTTGAACATCAATTGATAACTTACCATGTATTTATGCAAAATGTGCAAGCAAGAGATTCATTTTTTCAATCCTAATGATGTTTTGAAGAAGAGAAAACTATCTTAACTTTCCTGTCCTGGTATTCCATGGAGAGGGGGCCAGGGATGGGATTGCCTCCCAGGGGAGCCTGGTGGGCACGTTGGCATTGTGGCAGGCGGTTTGGAGAAAGCAGGTGTGAGGCAGATATTCTTCTTCCATGCCATTTGGTCCCTACCAGGCAGCTGCCTTGGGAGGTCAAAAGAAAGCGGAGACAGCCATCTCTTTCAGCTTGTTGGAGTATCACATCGCTGGGTCACAGCCAGCACACTGGTAGGTGGCACAGGGTCACATCAGCCAACTTGTAGATATCCAGAATTGTTTCTTTTTTCTCTCCCCCCCCCCCCTTTTTTTTTTTTGTCTTGAGTTTTTACATCTCGTTCTATAGTGAGAAAGCAAAGGGGTGCCCCAACGCCTACACCTTTCTGAGCGTCGCATGGCAGGTATGACATTTGACTTCAGCCTGCGTGCCCCATGTTAAAAGAGGTGATTTGCTGACATTTGCATTTTCCCAAGGGGCTCGCTACACCATGAATCTGTTTGTCACAAATTCAGRGGACTTGAGCGGAAGGAGTAAAGGCAACACTCTGAATTCTTTGCTCATGTTAAAGGCTAGATAAGGGTCAGCGTCTCCTCTTTTAAGA
>JAYKAV010003350.1:32830-37830 GCA_035582835.1 Phoebastria nigripes
TCCTGTGCAATTAAGCTCTACAATTAGTATACAGTAGGAAAAATACCAAAATGGTGATAGTATCGCTTATCTGGTTCTCCAGTGAATCAAATTTACAGCCACCCCCGCCACACACCGTACGTTAACTCTTTGCACCGTGGGTATGTACAACTCTGAAATATAAAATTAGTTGCTTTTGAAGGACACTGAGCTCCCTCTGGTGAAGGCATAACAAGTTTATTAAGTAAGCACCACCTCTGGAAGTATAATCCCCTCTGGCTTCTTCCACGGAGTTTATTGGTTCAGTTTTCCTAACCATGAGCATCATTAGGGCAATGCAGTAATTAAGAGTTGTTAGAAAGTGAATTCTCAAACTGCAGATTAGAAAATTAAACTATTTCCTGATTACATATTAATGGAGCACAACAATAGCAGTTGCCATAAGCTTGGAAGGCAACCAAGGGATAAATCTGTGTACTTAATTAC
Organism: Phoebastria nigripes; assembly: GCA_035582835.1. NCBI lineage: Eukaryota > Metazoa > Chordata > Aves > Procellariiformes > Diomedeidae > Phoebastria > Phoebastria nigripes. Next base: position 33,296 of record JAYKAV010003350.1, read on the forward strand.
CATAAACAATGGCTGCATAGAAATGAAGTTTTATGCACATTCCCTTCTGTAATATGTCTGATATCAGTACACACTTGACAATTCTTGTTCAATTATCTCTATTATTTAATGCGCTGTGAACGGCTCTGTGTAAATAAAATTAACCACCCCAATTACTTTGAATTCATCTAGGGACAACGTAATAAAAAATGTGAAGAATTCTGTATGCCTATTAATCTAAAACATTACAGAAGCTTTCACCAGATTTTCTTGTCTATATTTATTTTGTCTACATTTATTTTAGTGCACTGCTAATTCAATTACAGTTACCACCAGTGGTCAATCAGCAGCAGCAGAGTTTTTTTTTTTTTTATTTCATTAATCCTTATACAGTACCACAAACATGCTCATCCATTGGTAAGGTACAGGATCTCATATGGAAAATACAAATATGCTTCTACTTGAATTTGGGAGCTTGCAGTTAATCAGAAAAACAATTAAAAACACTTCATACCCTGTGGTCAGATAACAAAATATCTGATAGCTGCAATTTTTTTTTCCAATAGTTTTTGCAATTAGTGAAGAAACAGTGACCGAGAAAGAGCTAAATTTAGATTAGAGATGTGTAAACTAGGCTTCTTTGTTTTTTATTTCACTTGTATTATGTGATAATTCTGCATTTTAATTGGCACTTGGATATCAAGATGATAGACACCTTAAAATACAATGACAGAAGAATTTGCGATGGAGAAAGACACTGTCAGAAGTAGAGACAAAACTATTTTATCCATAACAGGTTAGGCACAACATGGGTAAGTACAATCCTGAAGAAAGCAAGATAATCCTACCCCTGTCATCGTTTAATGTCAAGCCATTATAATAGAGGAAGAAGGGAAATCAATGATATTAGATTATATGATTTTTATACCCAATCATATAACTCATTCCTCTTACTTGAACCTCTGCGCCGTGTTTTCTCTAAATGCGTGCACCCACCGAATTTTTTGTGACGGTGTATTTCATATGGTGTATGTTGCAAAACCCCTTCTATATAGGTAACTCTTACATATATCCAGACAGTGATAGCAAACGTGCCATCAGCTTATTCTACGGAGTTCAAGGCACTGAAGCACTGATTCCCCTCACAGTTCTGCAATGTACCAGTAAACTACATTTCACCGGAACAAGGTGAGATTACATTTTCATTTTAAGTGCAAAGACCAAGGATTGAGGTTACGCCACCAGTGGCATAAATTACTGGATATTAATAAAAGTGTGACTATTCAGATTCAAATGGAAATCAGCAACCCGGGAATTTTAATAACTTTTATTGTTTCACACATCTTAGAAAAGTGTTTCTAGTCAAATCATGAGCAGCTGGCGCTAGAAATGCAAAGCTTCAGCCAGTTCCAAACTCTTTGCCTGGCTGACGAACTTTGAAAATATCAGCTCCCCTTTGGCCAAGAGCCAGAAACTCGGCTTCCCCAGCCAAAAAGGCTGTCTTGCAGGGCCAGAAAATGTCAATGCACGTGCAGACGAGGACCTGGGCTCTCTTCYTACAGCCCCATTTCCATTAGATGCCCTTTTCCTAATGTAGGGCAGAAGATGCAAGGGCAGCAGTGGAAGGGATCCCTCCGCAACCTAGGTTGCGTCCTAGGGATTGGACTAGAGAGTATCGTGTCAGGGACTCCTCTCCTCCTGGTCCATGGCAGAAAGGGAGTGGGGCACGGAGAACCTCCAAGATCCACTCCTTGCAGCTATCCACAGCCACTGGTGCCCTAGTAAAGCTAGGGTGGCATTTTCAAACTTTTATTTGCAATCGTAAGTGCCAGAAACCTTCACTAAAAAGTAAGTGGAGTGTCTAACGAAGTCAAACAGTGCCATGAGCTGGAATCTAACCAAGAACATATGCTGTCTATACTTAAGCTGCTTCCCTTTCGGTGAAAGCTATGAAGTCTTCCATATTTACCAAAGCCTGCATTGTCCAGGGGTTTGTCACTATATCTTTCTGGTATTACCGCTAGCCCGTAGTAAGGAAATTCCCATCTGTTTTAATGCCTTGATACATGGGAGCAGGAGACAAAGTCTTTTCCTGTGAAATGAACGTAGCCAGAATAGATATTCAAGCTGCAGCCTGAAACGATCCCTCCTGGCTGAGCAACAAAAAGGACTCTCAAACTCAGAGGATGAACAGCTGCCAGGTGGCAAAGAGTCTCCCCACTGGAAAAAAACCACCCCCAGTTTTGTGCTGGAGGAGGATGAGAAGGAAGAGAGAGAGCTTTCTTCTAGTAAAAGTCTAATAAAGAACAGGGCCAAGCACAGTGGAGAAGGAAAAGATGGTCCAGTCCCCAGCAGACACAGTGGGGATGAGCAGATCATGCTCTATCTTCTTCTTGAATTTAATTTCAAGGCAATGACTGAGTCATGATGTGAGTCTCCCAGTTGCTTCTTGTATGGTTTTGGCACACGTGGAAACAAAGCTGGAAATCCCAATACAAAATGTGCTCCTATGCTGATGGGGACAACCCTCCCGCAAACATTCGTTAGGACAATTCAGTGTAAGCCCTTCCCCATTCAGTTGTACAAACACGGCACCCTGCTTCAGCTGTCGAGGAATAAGGTCAGCAGAGACTCTTACTTGCCTGAGGCTCTCCAGTATTACAACCCCAAGCAGTACAAAATTAAGAAAGAGATGTGCTTAAAAGAGAATGTTAATTATAAAACCAATTCATTTGTGGTTCTTGTCCTTCATGTTGTGTTTTCAGGATCTTTCAGCTATGCTTGCCCATGTGACCTCCTGGTTCCTAAAGCCTGCATTTTCCGAAAAACCAAATATCAAAAGACTTTTCAGCACACCTCTGAGAGCTGGCAGCATTTCACGTTTCTCATCTTTCTGGTATGTACCAACACCTAGGGGAGTATTTGCAAAACCCCGAGATCATCATCAACAGCCCTTCAGCGCTTTTCTAGCTATCAGGCTGTGGTTACTTTCTTCCTTCAAACTTGGCTTTACAGACCACTTGGTGGTCTGTGGCAAGCTGGCAGGTCATATGCTGTTGACTCATCTTTTTTGTTTCCAGATTTCTCTCTCAGACAGTCAGAGACTCGGGTGAAGCAGCCCAGACCCTTACAGAAGAAGCTGGGACTAAGTCGGAGGCACAAGCCGCTTATTTGTCTGTATTAGGAATTATTTCCTGAAGAGAAGTAGGGAAGAAAAACAAGTGCCATCCTGACAAGGAGAGCCACTAATGAGATGAGATACAGCAGATCCTCTGAAGCAACTGCAGAAGGTACCAGAGAGGGAGAGAGAAGGAGCAGGCGGGAGAAGAGCCTGCAGGAAAGCGAGGCAGATGAGGAGCCGGTGGAAGGGGACTGCACATGGGACACAGAAACAGAGCTGACACAACRTTTTAAAGGCATAGCAAAAAGAGATGTTCAGATTTTTGTCCACTACAATATCACATTAAAGACTGTTAAAAAAAAAAMCAACAAAAAAACCAACAAACCCTCCTAATACTACTTTTCCACGTAAGCAATTGCAGTCGCTGCCACAGGGATGTTGTCTGACGACAAATGGGATATTGATTGGCAGGGGAGGTGGTACACGAGATAGGCTCTCTGTTAAGATGTGAACCATAGTTAGAGAAGTTTGAGAATCCCTGCTTTCAAGGCTATAAAGTTAACTATAGGTAAGAAACTCCACTTTACACATGTTTTCTCCTAAATTGTGTTTTTAAGCTGAGAACATAAATAGGATCTTTATCAAGGACTTGTCAAATCATTTGTTTCAAGTTAAATCCTGAATGCTCAGGAAATGATCAAGAATATCAAAGTAACTTTTTTATTATGGCTGCACCACTTGTCCCCTTATGCTCAGTAAAAGAAGCGATGGCTATTCATTAGTATTCCTGTTACAACCCTTACAGCTACGCTGTACAAGCCACTCTAGCTCTGTGCCAGACTCCCCATTTTATGCAGGATACTTAAAAGAAACATCATCTCATCGTGTGTATGACACAAAGAATACAGCAACTTTTGTCATACTTCAAAATACAAGAAATTAAAAAACATAAGAAATGTCAGAAATCTCTTTTAAAATGGAATGAACAACATAAATCAAATAATAACGTGGTTATTAGAGTTTTAAAAATCCCCAAGTGCTATGCTGATGACTCCATATATATCTGGAGGCGGTATTCAGAGTTCATGTAAGACTTGTGAAACACTGTACCAGCTCTTTTGTGCAGAACATACATTTCACAAATATAACAAAGTACACAAGAAAGTGCAGGATAATATACACACATTTTCTCTAGCTAAATAACTAAAGGTCATGTAATGCATTTGAAAAAGTACTTCAAAAGACCGTAACAGGTAAGAGTCCTACTAAACAAGCATTCATCCAGGATGGAAATAGTTTCCGAGTTACATGTTTTTGTAAAACTATTTTAAAAAGTCAAACCACCTGAGCACATGAGAAAGTAAATACATTTAAAAACCCACCCTAATATTTGGACACATGTGGCAAGCTCACTTCAAAGTACTGAACTTTAACT